>VWZO01019260.1:0-103529 GCA_013396975.1 Bucco capensis
CCTAAAAAGGACATAGCCATCCATGAGAGTGGATGGCTATGAATTACTTGAGAGGAATGTATATATTCGGAAAACTATTTGGTCATTTCCAAGTACTCATGTACTTTGAAAATCCTGCGCCAAAACAGATTATATTTTCTGCAGAGCCAGAATGTCTGCCAAGAATTAGTACAAAGTAACAACTCTGCTTTAAAGTTCTATGTTGAAAACTTCTGAAAAAGAGATGTTTGAGTTAGCATATTACAAAATACTATTCTGGGGAAGTGAACCGGCAAGTTTGAAGGGACAGTTTTTAGGGAATTAAGTTACCACAAATTCCGTTCAACTGTGTCAACAAAGAGTCTAATCCATGTGGCTTAATACCAGAACGTGAAATTCACACCCTTGGAGAGAAAAACCTTAATTAGAGAAGCTGCCACAGTATGTACTAATCAACCCTCTTCTTGGCAGTCATTAGAGTTATGCCTACAGCTGAATGAACATGAAGTCTGGGAACAAGCAACTGCTGACAGTTTCTGTAAATACAAGGTCCACCTGAGACAAATTATTTATTATATGTTCTAGGTACTGAGGCATAGCATTGGACACAAACTAGTGATTAGGCTTCTGATTCTTCCCCTTCTTTTTCACATAATAACTGTCTTTGTGCATGTTATTCTTCCCCTTTTTAACAGCAGGATGAAACAGTTTTAGAGAGAGTGAATGAGGAATCAAGCAACATACTTCCTTCGTTTTTATCAAAAATACTTTCAAATGAGAGTTAAGATGCATAGTTCAGACTAACATTTCTTGCTCTACATGAAATTGTATTTAAAGTATCAAGATAAGGAAAAGCAAAAAAAAAAGAAAACAAAAATCAGGAAAATATCTCATACCAAAAAAGTAAACTAATGTCTATATAATTTAATGATATGTCTACTTGGCTGCTCAGTGCAGGAGACAGTAAGTCTGAGTTTATAAATTGTACTTTTAGAAACATACCATAAGATGGGTAAAATTCAGGCTCTCAAACCTCACTGTGTTATTGTCCTAGACATGCAGTAAACCACTGAGAGTCACAGAATATACAAAAAAATAGTGTTTTGTACATCAGCATTTACAGAGAAGAATAAGAGTTGTGAAGTAGATATTTTTAGTAGGATGCAATGAAAATATTTGTTTAACATTACACTCAGACTTCAGAAGTTAATAACATGCCATTATTTTTATTAGCATTGGTTTCATTATGCTAATGCTTAAACCAGCAATAAACAGTGGGTACTTTCAAAGTTCCTGCATATATACATATATACAGGATAAATAGATAAGCCAGTGAAAGAATAAGAAATGACATGGAGGACTACTTATCTTGATACACGTTGTGGACAAGAAAAGCCTACATCACTATAATTGTCATGTCTGTGTTCATCATGCTGGACTAGTGGAACATCCTAGCAGTGACCTGCACTATAACACTCCTAACATGACTAGGAGAGTGCAGTTACATAAGCATATAGAGTTAATGCATATATATTTTAAATTAACATCTCTTATTAGATTTACTGCTGATTATCATTTTCACTAGGACAATCCATTTATTATTAATCCTTATCAGTGCTTCATGTGCATATGTGTGTTAAGGGCATGGTTGGACTCCTCATGGGCACTGCACCCAGAGACAGGGGAGGAAGCCCATGATGAGTCAGGTATACATATATAACGGAGTTAAGGAAGTTGTAGCATATCCATCATCAGTTTCCAATCTGTGCATAAGACAAGATATAGAAGATTTTGTAGGGAGTGTAAGCTCAGCTTGCTCACACAGCCCCAGGAGAGCCCAGAGAACCAGCACATTGGTGCCTTCATGTCTTACATGCACAAACTGCCCTTTACACTGGAGTGCTCAGCCGGTGGCGATAATGGTGCGTGTCCTCTGATTACCAATGTTTCCAAGGCTGATTCATGAGCAAGGTCAGGCTGCCTCAGTCAGCACAAAGGGTTCATTCATACATCAGAAGCCTGACACTTCTCAGTCTTTTCCAGGGCCTCAATACCAGCCAGATATTGGGTAGAAGATATTTAGATAGCTTTTGCTCTCCACGACAGTTTGAGGATTACTCCAGATGTCATATGTCCTTGAAATTTCCTCTATCTGCTTGGGGTGAGGTAGCAGTGTCCTACTTCAGTAAAGCTTTTAAAACAAATATAAGATTTCTTTGGTTGATACAGGATGCTGGGATTTACTTTTAAAACCAAATAATAGTATTTTATCATCCTTTTACCTACCTTCTCAGCAACTTTCTTCCCTCTCTGCCATACTTCTAATAAAGTGCTCATTCAAATCTCAGTAAGGGTCCTACCACACCTTTCTGTTTTTTAAGATAATCACAAAAAAGAGAAGTTTCCTTTTTATGGAAACTCCATATATGTGGTAATTGTTTTAGAGTCCAGCCTCAATGATGCTGTATTCTTTCTTCCTGAAAGGCATACCGGTGCTGTAAGGCTGTCTGTATTACTAAGCACTTTCCAACATTCAGATCTGGGTGAATGTCCTACCTATATCCCAGACTGTGTCACATGCTACATCCCCCAGCACGTTACAGACAGTAGTCTGTAGACAGCTTAAGTAATTTGCCTTCCTTAGTACTATAAACTTTCTGTAGGTAAAGTTAGTACTGTATAGTCTTTGAAGTCTCATATAATACCTTTTAAGACTTAAAGGCTGGTCTCAGATGTCTCCTTTCCCCACTCCATAAAACTATAATCTTATGAGGACCATTGATTTTTCAAGTTAATGTTGCTTTTCAACTCACATCATGGAGAACATGACTTTGTCTTGTTATTTGCACCATGGAGTTTTTCAGAAGGAACAGCACTAACGCTCTCACAGGAATGGGGAAGGAGAAGAAAAGCAAAATGTTATTTATCACCATAGCCTGGGGGTGTAAAAACAGACTAAGAATATCATATTCCTCCTTTTTTCTTTTAAGGCTTTTCTATCATGATATTACTTTATGAAAGATTAATTTCTGGCTTTGAGGTTTTTTTCTTTCTCGTATGGAGCTGAAAAACTCACTGAATTTAAAGAGAAAAAGTATCTCTTATAACTGCTGAAGAGCAAACTGCAACGTATGAAATTGTCCAGGTGTTTGTCACAGTGCAGACTATCAGAACACCTGATAGAATGGTTAATCCTTCTGTGAATGTGGTATTGTAATACATGATTAGAAGTGCCCACTGAAAGGGAGTAAGAGAAGCTCCATCTCTGTCCAAAATCCCTGATGAGACATGTATTGACAGATTCCTCCTCTTTGTTCATGCCACATTGAACCCATGCATCTTCCTATAGAAAGGACTTCCCTACCAGGAACATGTACAAATACATGTATGGCATTGACCTGTTCTAGTCTGCCATACCCTCAGAAAATATATGAGGTCCTTGAAATGCATGTCTACTTGCCCCAGGACTGTAAGTCCCGGGATGAAACCAAGTCAGCATTCCAGACTAATGTCTCCTGTTTGGGGAAATCTTAGGAACTTCTTCTCTGGTACCTTCTTACTGTCTTTTTCCTTGTTATATCCCCATCCCATGTGAGAAGATCTCCTCCTTCAGGGTGAACATGCCACTATGGTGCTCAGGCAAGAGCACATCTAATGCCCAACTTGTTGTGCATGCTCAGTTTCTATTGAATTGTGTGAGAAAGTCTGCAGGACTGATCAAGCTGTCTTGATCAAGAGCATAACCAAGGACCATGAAAGATGGTGAAGGGTCTAGAGGGGAAGCTGTATAAGGAATGTCTGAGGTCACTTGGTTTGCTCAGCTTGGGGAAAAGGAGATTGAGGGGAGACCTCATTATGGTCTACAGCCTCTTCACAAAGGGAAGAGGAGGGGCAGGAGCTGATCTCTTCTCTCTCATGACCAGTGACAGGACCCAAGGGAACAGCATGAAGCTGTGCTGGGATAGGTTTAGGCTGGATACTAGGAAGAGCTCTTCACCCAAATGGTGGTTGAGCACTGGAACAGGCTCCCCATGGAAGTAGTCATGGCACCAAGCCTGACAGAATTCAAGCATCAGGACAGTGCTGTTAAAAGTCACATGGTGTGACTTTTGGGGTTGTCTTGTGCATAGACAGGAGCTGGACTTGATGATATTTGTGGGTCAATTCCAACTCAGATTCTTTGATTCTATGTCATTTTCTTTTATTCTTTATGACCATTGTGCACAGTCATTGCTCCAACAAGATTCCATGACAGACAAGTAAAAAAAGGAAAGTCTGAATCTGCATCTGTATCTACTCTGCATATTTTTGCTTCAGTATGAACAGATACTGCTTTTGCTTTGAAACTTTCTCTTGGTTCATTGTGCAAGCTCTGGGAACATGCTGAAGAGTTCTAATGTGCCATGGCTTCACTTGTGCATTATCTAAGACTGTGTCAGAAAATATCTTTATTTTCATCTGATAGGCTGATAGAACAACCATTTTTACTTTCTGCCTTTCAGTCAAATTACTATATTGTTCCTATCAGTATCTTTCACATGAAATAAAAGTCATGTGTAATTTAGCTAAATATAAAGGGGATTCTGTAGCAAAAATTCTCTGTACATATGACAGATCCTTTAAAATTTGACCTTTTGAGCAAATCATTTCTGCATGAGGACTGTCAAACACTTCTCTAGATTTCAAACTAATGCCAGAGAGCTTGAATTGGGCACTTTGAGTTCTTTTGCTCCTCAAAGCCAGAAAATATTTGACTTTAAGTATAAAATGTGATTTTTTTTTCTCTTCTTTTTGATTAGATTCAAACAAGACTATAATTTTTCTTAATAGTTGCAAAATTACTTTTTCACATAAAATATGACATTTTCAAGAAAAAATGTTGAGGGTTTTTTTATAATATTTTTTCTTGGGAATAATTTCCATTTTTCAGGCAATCCTAGTTAAAACCATCACTCAAGACACCTGACTTTGGTTTCAGTTGTTCTTTGTTGATTTTGTGCTTCCATGGGAATTATAGATGCTAAACGAGATGAATAAATGGATTTTTAACAGGCTTATTACAATGAACACTTGCCAACATGGTCTCAGCTTGAAAAATAAAGCTCTTAAGATCTAATTTTTTAATAGCTTTTCTCTACAAGTAAAATTTAATTAGAACCCAATTATACTGAAATTGAAGTAACTGCTGAGGTATTGCAATAAATACTCAGTCCCATATGGTCTGATTTATAACCCACAAGCACTTTGAAGAACTACCTTATTCATGTGCATTTCCTATTGATATCAATAAGAATTGTATGGCTGCTTTGCATATATTTGGGGACATTTTTAAATCAAGCCATATAAGAGTCTTTATTTTACTACATGTTTACTATGGCTTTACACCAACACAGAATCACAGAATCATTGAGGTTGGAGGAGACCTCTAAGATCATCAAGTCTGACCATATCTATCACTAAACATGCATGAATTCATGTTGAATTTCAGCACCTTAAACTTTCTTGTTGGAAAGGAAAAAAGGAAAGTAAAGGAATCTTTTAGAAACATCAGTATCACCTTAATTCCTTAGTACAGAAAACCCTTCCTAGAAAGCAAAGTTTCCTATTTTTTACCCACTTATACCAATGAGAGCTCAAAATAAAGTTTCTGAGCTGATAATTTCTAGCTATTCCAGCTTTAAAATAAGGCCTAATAAACATCTCTTAGCTATATGTCGATCCATAATATAAATGTTTGAAAAACAAACAAACAACAACAAAAAACCCTGGTATCTTTGACAAGATGTATCTTACTCTCCATCACTTTTCTCTCAGGGAATTCCTGACACCTTTGAAGGGTTGACATCTGAGATTACCAATTAATTACATGGCAAGAACATAAAGCAGCAAGCATGTTCATGCTCATTCTATGTAAGGGACAGCATAAGGTGCAAGACAATGGACAATCAACAGGGTAAGAAGCACTGGAAAACAGTTAGTTTGCAGGAAAACCACTTCTTGGCTCATGACCTAAATAATTTTTTAATTTTTTCAAGTTTTAAATTTTTCAATTTTATTTTTAAATAATTTCAAGTCAGAAATAGTTTCATTTGCTTATCTTTTAATGCCTAACAGGAAAGGTTAATACTTAAATGGCAATTAATTTCATAGAATCATAGAATGGCCAGGTTGGAAGGGACCCTAAAGATCATCTAGTTCCAACATCCCCACACTGAGCAGGGATGCCAATCACTAGACCAGGTCACCCAGTTTCTTACACAATTAGCATTTTCTACAAGATAATTTGAATTTGGGTTTAGGTTAGCTTGTTAAACTCAAGCTATTTTCTCCAGTGATGATTTTGTGTTTTCAGAATGGTTTCTATAAGATAGCAACCTACATTTTAAAAACCCAATTTTCTGTATGATCAATGTGATGCTCAGGTTAGGCAGGCTAGTCAAATGGCAGTAAGATGCCAAGTTAGTGTACTAAATAAGGGTTTTAAGACCTGAAAACACTTTATTTTTTTTTAATGGGAAGCTCCTCTTACTTATTTTCTTCCATACAAGAGTCTTAAAAACACTTCTGTTGTTTCTGTTTTCACCAGTTAAGCAGTCTGATTGCAGATCTGACAACACCATGGGAACTGCCAACAGTTCTGCTTGTTGGCAGCTAAATGTCACTGAATGCTGATGTTGTGCATCAACACATAACCTTTCAGGTCACACTTGCATCCCACAGAAGGGTAATGGGTATTCCTAAAGAGGAAGCTGAACACTAACATCTCCTGTGCAACTTTCATTGATCTGCAGCATTCAGTGCTTGATTACACATTGTTGAAAGGTAGAAAACCCTGTATCGATGCACTCTTTCATTTATTTATTTATTCACCCAATTCAGGCTGCTACTATATTTATAAAACCATCGTAAAACATCTTTACATCTTTGGAAAGGAGCTGAGAATTTGGTTGACTTCTGAGCATGCACTTTCCCATTTGAGAATCTCACAGGGTGTGATCATCAGCAGCCTGGCCCTCCCATGTGTACTGTGTAAAAGGACCATTTCCTCTCCTCCACACATAGCCTCTGTTCTCTATTGCGTTTGTGGGCAAAAGAGCCAAACAGTGGATTTGCATCTGCTCAGGTTTTAATAATATTATTCAGAAATAATATCTTTATTAGTTGCTTTTCTGGTCAGGCACTACTAATTCCTCTCCAGGTACAAGTTGATTTGGTGCTTTGATGTTTAATTGAAATATGTTCTTGAGCCTGTTGCTACTATTGGCCAGGATGCTGGGAAATGCAACTTCACTTGTTGTGATACAAGCTGTCAGGGTGACCCAGCCACTTTGTTTCAATAAAGGCTAAACCCACAGAAACACTCTCGCTCTGTGAACATCAAACAGAACATTCAAGAAAAGCACAGTGAAAAATCATTTAGTAGCAAAGCAAAGATCTCTAAAATTGGGAAATTCTGGATTTACAGTGACCCTTTCTACCTTTAGCTCCTGTTGTGTGCAATGAATAAAGAGAAGTCCTGAGGGAGTGGAAGAGTTTGTGGTCCTAGAAATAACAACAATCTCAATGATGTCTCACTCAAGAGATAAGTGAGACATCCTCTCTCAGTTCAGAGCCTCAGGTTTCTCAGTCTTTCCTTGTAAAGAGATGTTCCAGTACCCTAATCTTCTTTGTAGCCATCCCTCAGACTCTTTCCAGTAGTTCCTTGCCTCTCTTGAACTGAGGAGCCCAGAACTGGACACAGTACTCCAGATGTCACCTCACTAGGGCAGAGCAGAAGGGGAGGATATCATCTCTCAACCTGCTGGCCACACTTTCCTTAATGCAATATGTCCACAGTCAGCTATATCAAGCATAGCTAGCTTTCCAAAGGTGTGCACTCGTGGTGGAGCTGATTACCTGTTATGCATACAGGATGGGGGACAAGAAGACATAGGATAGAGCTGAAACATCTCACTTTCATCCTTTTTCTGTTCTGCCTTGCCAGTTCCCAGCTACTCTGAGAAGCCGGCTGCTACATGCCTTAGGCATGAAATGAGAAGATCCTGAGAGGACAGAAATGAGACTGACTTTATGTGACAGGCATGTAACTACTGCACGGTACAAGTGCTGGAGGAGCTGCCTGCTATAGAGCAAAGTCTCATGAAACTGCTAATGTCAGCAAGGATATCTTGCCTCCCGTGGGAGGCATGGTATATACATGGGAGCTAAGGTAGAAAGATGCAGCCCAGCCCTACACAGTGGGTCTGCTGGAATTAGACTATTGGAGATGTTTGGAAACAGTCTATAGGCACTAGGTAGCAGTAACACAGAGTGGTTTATGGAGCAGCTCAGAACCATGAAGGATTAAAAATAGCTAAGCTGTGGTACGATCCCTCTTGAGAGAAAGTCAGCATTAATATCTTCTTGTGTTCACTTGATAGATGTGTCTTTTCTGAATCAAGCATGTGCTACAAGGTGAATCCATAGTGCACTGAGCCAGTAATGACACAGAGCTCCTGACTCACAAGTGACATCCCTTGTTTAAAGAATGAAGTAACGAAATTTTTCTCCTGCAGATTAAAAACTGTTCACCACATTACTGACATATGGCCATGTGTTATACTTTTTCTGTTCAAGATCAATGCTTTAGCAATTTACTAAGTGTATCATGTTGCAATATAAAATCCAGACTACTTTAATTTACCTCGTACACCAAACACTCTCAGCTATACCTGCTAAAAGAAAAAGGATAAAAACCTAGCAAAGGGCATTGGAAGATACATACTTTTGGTTTATCCTTTGTCTCATTCCTCCTCCAATACCCACAGTTGGGGCCCTTCTAGCCTTTTACAGGCTGGAGAATGAGAAGACTCATCATGGTACCAGAAGAGAGAAGAAACAAGTAGCAGGTAACACTGAGCATCTGTGTAGAGCTCTGTGATTGTTACAATTACTATAAATGTGTAGGTAGCATTTCAAAGGCATCCCATGATTTTGTGAGGTTGAGTTGTGATGTCATTATGCAACATATTGTGCAACAGACTCTTATTTTAGAAATAAGTGAAGGAAGAAATGGTACTGGAAATTAACACTACAAATCTTCAACTAGATATATTGAGTCCATTTATACTATGAGAAAGTATTTTTCTCTCCTACTCCTGAACTGATCCTTCTTATGCTTATATTTCTGTCAATCTGTTTTGACTGGGGCAAGTGTGTTGCAAAACAGAAAGACATTGTTCTCTTTTTGTAACCAAAGTGGTTTTGTTGAAGACAACTATCACTTCACAGCATAATGCTAAATGAGGTACCTCAGGTCTATTGAGAATTCAACCACACTGACATTTCAGGATTGTATTGCTTTTATTACAGGCAGGATGAGGTGAAAAGATGTTATCAAATTTATTTTGTACTAGCCCTAGTCTAGGAAAAAAAAAAGTCTAAATAGAGTAAATAGTAATTAGCTCTATTCTCTCATTTTTCAAAGGCTCTAGTTTTCTCAGTCATTGAAAAAGTATTTTTGAAAGAAACTAACTCAAAACTCAGGAGAGGAAGATGGAAAAGAACAGGTGTTTGTGAAATAAGGATATTTTCATAACAGAAAAAAGGAATCAGATGATATTTTAACAACTGTTGTGGCATAGATCTCAATGTAGCATCTGAAAAGCTGATATGTTCTCATTTACAGATTTCATTTGCTCCATTGACTACAGTTAGAAGAAAATACTTTATATAATGCATTTTACAATCTTTTTTTAATTGTTAGTGAGCAGCATTGTCTGGAAATAACAACACACATCCAGCTGTATTTGTATACAACATGTACAAAAGCACAGTAATGGACACTTCTCAAATGTGCATATTAGGTTAGCCATAAGCCTAAGTCAAGCTCCAGACAGCTTAACTAATTCTCCCACACCATGCTATAAGAAATTGAGAGGAGGCATATAACAATTTAGGTTACTCGCTCAAAACAGGCTTTGAGTATTAAGCCTGTGAAATAACTAATCAAAATTGTGCTAATTTCCTGACAAGGAGTTATAGTCTCCCTGGGATTACCTTCCCCACACATGAAAAAAAGAATAGGTTGTAGCTTGTATTTCTGCCAGAAGATCATGATTTCCTTACCACATAAAGCAATTTAAGACACAGAGTGAAGAGCATGAATAAAACACAAACATCAAATCTAGACATTAGGTTACTATTTTGCCAGTAGGGTACCTGTATCATCTGGTAATGACCACAACAAATGCCTTCAGAAAATAAAAACCACAATGGACTTAGAAGTTCTATAAACTACTATGCTATGTAAAGGGATTACCAAAAAAAATAAGAAGCCGAGAACCAGAAAAGAGAATACAGAAATAAAAAGGAAACAATCACAGTCAATGATAGCCATTGAGGACTGAGAAAGGAAGACTTGAAGCTATTGTGTTCTGTGCAAAATATCCATGAGTTAAAGTGGTTCAAAACTGATCAGAAAAGAGGGATTCCTGACTGGCATCCAGGAAGAATTAATAACATAAAATTAAAGAGTAGTTCTGAGAACATGTAGGCTCATAAAGAATCAAGGCATGGAGAGAGAAAAGATGCAAAATGGAGAGAGAGGAGGAGGAGCAGTGTGAAGCAGTTATGGATGAAAATTTCCTAAATGATGACAGATTGATTTACAAGATCATGTCAATCTGCACCTTCATGTAGTGTTCCAAGCAGCAACTGAACTCTTCTGCAGGGCCACTGCAGTCAGCTAGGACAGGCAATATGGAGTTGGTGTACACTAAACTTCCTTTCTCATCTGAATGCTGCACAGAATTTTACATTACAAACTATAAGTCTCATCAGCTGGAACACACTGGTTGACGTTCAGACCTTCAATCTGATACTTTCCCTGTTATGTGCTAACAACTGGTGATTTTTTTCCCAGTAATTAGCTAAAATCATTTACAGATTATATCAATATATCTTATTGTTGCTTTAAAAATTTATGTAGGGGTATAACTAGTATTGAAGGTAGGGGAACTGGGAAAGAAATTTTGAACTTTTAGCTCCACAGAGTTAGAAATAGAAATAAATAACATCAATTTCATTAATAGGGACAAAAGGAACTATAAGCTGCTACACTGCATTAGCATTTCAGCTTTTTAAATTACAGGGCTAACAACTAATTCTGAAATCCTGTCTAAATTTCTAGTGTACTTTCTACTTTTCACCTTAAAGAATTCACTGCAGAAGTACAGGCTACAGTCAGGCACAGTCTGAAAATCACTTGTGGTCTCCTGTGGCCCCTGGTGCCATAACTGTGCCGACAGCANGCTACAGTGTTGTGACAGAGACAGATCCATGCTGGAGCAGTTCCCCCCAGCTAGAAAGAAAAAGCTATTTAAAATTATATTTGACTAATGACCTGGTACCATAAAAAACAATTTCCACAAGGTGCCACTGTCTGCCATCATTGCCCCTTCTCCTAAGAAGGACACTGTGAGAATCTCCTCTCTGGAGCTCAGACTGGAAACAGACCCTGTCCCAACTAACTTCTCATCTGGCTTGGGGAATGGTTATTAGTCTGAAGTGTGCAGCTGTATGAGGGGTAATCAGCTCTGACTCCATCAGCTCATTCAGCAAGAGCTGACGCAGCTCTGAGAGATTAGAAATTTTATACGGGTAGCTTTGCATGAGTTTTTCCAACAACAAGCTTCAGTCATGGTGTCTATTTGACTATTTGTGTTGACACATGAATTGACTTTCAAAAAAAAAAAGTAAGAAAAAATAAAATTAGGTGTCTTAAAGTTGAATTTCCTGTGGTCTGAAGAGCAGATTTACGAGTCTTGCATAAGGTATCCTTAGCAGAGGAATGTGAATGAAAAGAGATGACGTTAAGCCTTCCTAGAAAATTTATCCTGGACAAGATGGTAATTGGTAACTACAAACTCACCCAATATTCCCTGCAGTTTCAATCCCAGATCTGCACTGACAATGTACCATGGAAATGTCCTCCTAGGAATACTGACAAAGTATGCACTATACAGGACAATAGGATGAGTCATAAAAAACACTTGAAACTCCTTCTTTTAGGCAACCCAGCTAGGATTTTCAAAAGTGCATTGACTATTAATGCAAAAGGACCTTCAGGAAAATAAAAAGTGTCTTCTAAAGGTGAAATGTTCAACAGCTCTTGGGCATTGTTTAGACTGGTAGACAGTGTGAGCAAGAGGAGGAGATCTAAACGGCAAACAGTTGGTACTGAGCAACAAATGCCAGCCACCTCGTTTCATCACTTGGGCTTTATTTGAAAATAGAACTTGTCTGGTCTCATGGGCTGGATAAGCTTTAGTGATCAGAGTAAGTTAGGTGTGCTCCTGCAGAGCATCCTTCAGTTTCCTTTTGTCTGGTGGTAAGCAGGGTTCTGCACTCTGAGACTGCTCTGACTTGTATAACACCTTGCCACAGACATTCTCAGAAAAAGCTATTTAGAACTTTACCTCTTTGAATATTCAGCCATCCCATTACACTCAGCATCCTTCTTAGCTGTGTTCTAACACTGCATGATCAGTTTGTAGTAACAAACATAAAGGATGTTGACACTCCGAATCAATACTGTCACAGACTTAAAAAATCACAGAAATGAGGTTTCAGATATGAAGATCTAGAAAACCTGCACATCGCACCCAGTATTTTTCTTTTGAGATGTTAATCATTAAAAAAATCTAGTTTTAGCAGATAAACTTCTGACCTGAACAGCAAACAGAACCCCCCAAAAATAATTCTCACTGTGTATGTCTAGCAAAATGAAAATGCAAGGCAGATTTAAATGAAGTAAAGATCTGGCACTCAATACTTGGATATTTTTTAATCTAAAACTAGAGTCTATGCATTGCAATGGATCCTTAACTGGTTCAAAAAATGCCTACCAGTCTAAATGAACAATGCTTTTACACACAACAGAAAAAATCGTGCAAAATCTAGTAGAGTAAGACATAAGCCTGGATCAATATCTAGTTAAAAATACATGTTTTTTCAAATCAGAAAATCTATGCTTTTCAAAGCAATGTTAGATCAGCTTCACTAGTATTCACACTGTTATTTTGCTTTCTTGTATGTTAAACATATATTATCATCCCCTCTAAAGTACAACACGAAGCCAGTCACTTTTGTTTTCTAAATAAAATGTACTCCTCACTTCTATCTAAAAGTAAGATTAGGTGTGAAATAACAACAGATGTTAACAGATCTTCTGTTTGGAGGGCTCAGATGGTCTTAACATGTGAGAGCCAAAAGTGAGTTACGAATTGCAAAGAAAAAGTTTGATTTGTTCCTCAGTCAAAAATCACACCTCTTAAATCATAATGACATTTCTTGTTTCATGTTGTGCCCATTCAGTTGTGTCATGCTAGTGACTGTGTTCCTGGTAGTGCTTTTCAGGGAAGCCATTTGAATGGCAGAAGAGTTGCGCAAGTAGCTGGCAGATCTCTCGTTCTGAGCTCTCCTCCCGCAGCGAAGCTGGTTGTTGAAATGTCTTCTAAAACTCTCACTGAGAAAATAGAGTGCAAATGGGTTGACACACGAGTTACAGAAGCTTAGCACTCTGGCCACTAAAGTAACAACCATATGTCCTGTCGATGGATCAATCTTATTGTAATTAAAAGATCTGTACATGTATAGCACATGGTTTGGAAACCAGCAGAGAGCAAAGAAGCCAACAAAAACCAGAACAATTTTTGCCAGACGTTTCCGAGTTTCCATCTAAAAAGAAGAAGAGAAGCCAAATAAAAAACGAGTAGAATGACTCCACGTAACAGGCAATTAAAACATGTAACATTTTGCTTTATATTAGCTTTATCAGCTATCATAGGTAAGGCCAATAGAAATGCTTCCATCGGAGGCTGAATCACCTTTTTCCATCTCATTTACTTTCTTCTTCCACTTTCAGTTTACTTTCAGTGAAAGATCTGAGCTGTTTGCAGTCACAGAAGGTTGGTCTTTCTATATGTTATGCACAGCAAGAGAGATTCATGGCCCACGGAAATGCTGGCTTTTAGCTTGAAAGCACACACCAAAGGATAGGAAACATAACCTTTTCTGATGAGATCTCAGTGCTTGGCTTGAAACTTAGCTTTAGTTATAAAGCTATTTAGAAACTGTTGACTTGGAAATCTAGAGACACTATTAGGGTGTTAGCCATACAATGGTACTTACATCCCATTATTTTGACCAAAACACCTGAGTTTACACCTCTCTCCTAAACAAACCACCAAACTGCACTGCACAGTCTGAAGCATCATGGTAAGGTGAAAGGTTCAGTTCAATTTGAATGATGACATAAAAGAAACATACCTTAATTGTAGTGCTAAAGTATAATGGATTAAAATTACTATTGAGAGTGGCTGAAGATTACAAGGAGCCTACACAAGTGGTTCTAAACTGAGAGAGGGAGAGAAACTGGCCAGGAGAAGGCATCAAAGGGAGGCAGAAATTTTCCACATATTCCTTCCAAAAGGTTTATTAGGTATGTCAGGTACCAAAGTTTTACAAAGGCAGTAAGGTTTTCTGGCTTTGCTCAATTTTCATGAAAGAGATCAAGTTGATTTATTCTAACAGGGTTTCAAAATGTGTAAAATAAATCTGCAAGTACTTTTCTTGGTGCTATCTAAACGAAAACCAGGGAAGAAGTCACAAAATATGGGCAAACTCCAACATTCCAAATTGGTAGGATTTGCACTCAGGCAGGTTGCACAGGCAAGCTAAATGGTGGAGGGGTATAATGTAAATATTACATTTTTGTGCTATGGACTAAAGAAACATAAGTTGATAGCAATTGTCTGAATTTACTTCCTCTTGCTAGGACATATGTAAGAACATGGGAATTTTCCACTCTTCTGAGCCTCATAGATTAACAGAAAGAAAAAACAAAGTAGAATGAAAAATTATGTTCTTGCTTTGAAAATACATGTGGGTTCAAAAATGTGATATAAATTAAATATTGTTTCCATCCTGAGGGTTCAGCCAAAAGGCTCTCTGTATTTCACAGGAAAATAAAATAATACATGAAGTGCTAATATGTATGCATTTTTTAGAAGAAACAGGCTAGAGAAGAAATGAAATGCTGAGCAAAAAGGACATAGGGGAATGTGGTCTTTCTTTCTAAAAGAATTTGTACAGGCTATATATGCAAGGAGATTTCAGTGAGTATAAAAGCATTTTCCAAAATATTGGCAAACACCCTTCAAAATTTTTTTAATGGGTATAAGTATACTTGAGAGATGGGCTGATTCCAATGGGATGAAGTTCAATAAGGCCAAGTGCCGGGTCCTGCACTTTGGCCACAATAACCCCATGCAGAGCTATAGGCTGGGCACAGAGTGGCTAGAGAGCAGCGAGGCAGAAAGGGACCTGGGGGTACTAATTGACAGGAAGCTCAACATGAGCCANTTTAAACGAAGATTGGATGTGGCACTGAGTGCCATGATCTAGTAAATGGATTAGGGTTGACAGAGGGTTGGACTTGATGATCTCTGAGGTCTTTCCAGCCTGATCAATTCTGTGATTCTGTGAAGTATTTTTCTCTATTAATGCTAATGCTTTTGTAAAGTGGTTGAGGCACTTCCAGTGCAAAAGTTGTTGTTTATATAAATGTTCATCCTAATGAACAGCGTGTTGCTATCTTACTGCTTTCTGTGCCTTACAGGAATGCTGGCTTTGTCCAACATTATAAAAGCTTTGTCTCAAAGAAGTACAGAACCTGTGCCAAAAGTTTTATAGTATTTACAATAGAAAGCGTATTAGAAAAGTGTAAGTTCAGGATTACATCCAAGAAAGATTTACTTAGAAAGCCAAAAAGGCATCATGGTCTGTGTTCATATTTTCAGCACTCCTTGGTCTGAGAAGAACCTCTAATCCCCTAAGAATTTTTTTGCCCTGCCTGTGTCAGTTTTTTTCATTTCCAGGCACAAATAAAACAGGGACAATTCTCAGAAAGTTCATGTAAGATTTCTTCCCAAAATGCCTGCCTATAGAGATAGCTGAAGCCACTAGCACTGACTACAAAAACACTGCTCCTCAGTAAGAGCACAAGTAGTAGTTAGTAACAACACATACAAACACATATACCAAAAGCATTTCTTGTTAGAAATATGCATTGATGGCATTGAATGCATATTTTTTTCTTGCTTATATTCCTTTACATACTGGGATTAATTTTTCAGATAATCCTCAGCTTAGTCCCTGCATCCAGAAACTGAAATAATCCTCTGCAGAATCCCACAATTCAGATGTTATACTTCCTCTACTTTCATTTATAAGAAAGTGCATACAGCACACAAATCTTACATTGGCATGTAAAAAGCAAATTGCTTACCTGTCTTTTGCAATGCTCACTGTATTCTCCAGGGATATTATGAGCACTTTTTATTAAACTCTTTGCAATATGATAGTAATAGATACTAATAATGGCAAGAGGGATAAGGAAATACACAAGGAAAATCAGCACAGAATGGATCTTTGGGTGCATGTGGTCCGTCAAGGGGTATGGTATGCACGCTGTGAAAGTGACATTATCCACATCACTGATGTAGGCCAGTTCAGAGAACACTGCTTCAGGAACTGCAAGGAGCATGGAGGCTACCCAGATGGCAATGGCTTTAAGACAGGTCCATAGCACTGCACTGGAGGCCTGGATGTCCATGGGATTTACAATTGCTTTGTACCTGAAATTGATCAAAATGGAGATGCAAATTAAAAGGTATCTTTTCAAATTCAACATGCAAATCACAAGACCACTTCATACCTTTGATTAAAATAATTGAATATTTTTTTTAAATGCAAGTTGTTTGTAGACTTTCTTAAATTTGCATTCTCTAAGTCTCTGGCTTATATGTGTATATACCCATCAAAAGTGGCAAAAGGAGACCTGGATACAACCTGTGGCTATAGGTGCCCATTCTGTGCCAGCCTGGTGAAAGTTCAGAAACAGCCATGACTCTATTCTTTCTATCTCCAAATCCCCCCAGCAAATTCCCAAATGAACATCCCATCTCCATACTTCCACCTCACTCTTGTACCACCACATACACACTAGAGTTTGCTTCCTTCCTCAGCTCCTGCAGCCCAGGACTCCATCTTGCTTGCCACCATGGCTTTCCCACTCTCAGATTCCACCAGCTCCCCTGGGAGCACAGGGCAACAATCAGCATCAACCACCTCTTGCCAGACCAGCAAATAAACCCTGCTGTGGTGACTCTTGCCTTTCCACTCCAGCATCTTTCCACACACAGATACACTGTCCCAACTGTAACACCCAGAATATACACGTCTCCATAAAGTCAGGCAGGAATAACTCCCAACCACCTCTGTGAAGTATAAAGCTCATAAATAAAGTAAACATTTCCACATCAATATTTGGAAGCTGTTGCTTTATACAGCAGTTTGAGAAGCTGTATTGTAATATATGATTACATATAAACCTTTGCAGAATTTTCATAACCTTTACAACGAAAGCAGAAAGAATTGCAGAGAATGGAAATACCACATTGCAGCAAAGAAAAATAAATGTAAAATATGGTCAGGAATTCTTTTATTTAAAAAAATGGTTGCAGAAGGTGATAAAAAGTAAAACTTTCCACAAGAAAAGGTCAGTTCTAAAAGGTCACATACAGTTCAAGAAAAATATTTCAAGGATACTTTAATATTTTACTTATACTTTTCATTTATTTTGCAAACTTTTTCTAACATAAATAAATAATATTTAAATGTTTCTATTAGAACATGAACATTAAATATTTCGGTTTGCCTAAGATGTGGTAGTTTGGAAGACTACTTTATCTGGTGGAGGGTTTTTTACTTCTTCAATTTTTTGTTTCTAATTCTGATTTGATTTGGAATGGGTGGATTGGCTGTTTGGTTTTGTGGATTTTTTTTTTTTTTTTCAGAAATTGCACAAGTTGTGATAAATGGAAAAATGGTTTCTCTTTACTATCTAAAAAAAAAGTTTACCAGGAAGAAGGAAGTCAGGAGAGATTCACACTCCAGGTACATAACTTTATTCATCTTAAGGTCTTTCTAGTCAGTGGAGGTGTACTTTCAAAGGGTGATTCAGATTTTAGGTGTATTAACTTACCCTCCAAGGTACTTATTTTTCTCTTTTAGCTATATAATGAGCTTAAAGTGAGAAGAACTGTGACTTACATGTCCCCACTTGGTGACAAAACTCCTTATCCATGCATGTAACCACATACACATGCATATACAAATACAAATATGTAAGGGTATGAACAGATGTCTAAATACATAACAAGGGTTAGTTTATGGCTAAATTTAACACAGTTCCTGAAGGAAATGCTGAGAAATGGATCTGTGATCCCAAACACCCATTATGGGTGATTTGCAAATCCTGACAGGTACTTCATAGCCCCTCAACAACTTGAGCAGATGTTTGAGGAACTGAGAATAAAAGCTCTATCCTCATGCAGCAACCTGTGAGTTTGCTGGTGGCAAACAGTGCAATTGGCTACACCATGAAAATGTGGAGCAGAACACTGACTTAGTGCCCTAGCAATCTTTTTCTTCAGAGAATATTTGAGTCAAAATGTGCCTTGGAGTTCTTTTTCTCTGGACTGTGATAAATTGTCTTAACACTAAATCATTAAAAATAATGGCTATTTATGTTTATACCCTCTCTGAATTCAGAGAGAGGATTTTTACTGTGTCTTCACTCATATCATGGAGCAGAAAATAAAACTCAGTGAACAGTCTCTGATAAATTATTTTTACCATTTCATCTAACACACAGTGAGAAATTCCATGGACACTAAAGTGTAAAGAAATCCTTCATGCTGCCATAGGAAGGAGAGAAGCTTCTGCACAAAGTATGGATGCTCCCCAGCACAAACTGTGACCTTATAGTTTGCTTCCTCTTGCTGTCTGTCATGATTTCATTACATAAAGAGAGGCATTCTATTTCATTTCATCAACTGAGGTGATGTCAAGTCCTTACATCTGCTCAGTTCTTGAAAACTTTACATTGCTGGGGAAAAGCTGGTTTGGGGACTTTGGAGAGGGAGGGGGATGACATTGGATAAAAATCATGACACTTGTCTTCCAAGGACTCAGCCCTGCACAAGACTAAGTGTCAACAGGAAGGAAAAGGCACTAAGTGCTTCACAAAATCTGTCATCTTGTTTACATCTCTGGAAGCATCTAGAGTAGAAAGAGACAGGTTACAGATAAAATCAAATTTAAACTCAGTGAAATTAGAACTGTTCCCAAAAAGAACACCCAGCCTCTTCCTTTGTGTAAAACTACTGTAAGGCTAAAACATATCACCAGCTATTCAAATTATAAAGTGCATATTTTCTACCAGTAAAGAAATCACTGATAAATTAGAGTAAGGGTGCAAATTATTCAGTCAAATTAGTAAGTAAAATCTGTCTTTTCCTTTTCTTCACTGATGAAAAAAAGAAAAGTATAGGTTGCCATGAAGTTCATGAAATAATTATAAATATGCATTTGATTTTAATTAAAAACCTTCACATAAATTCTGTCTTCCTACGTCCTCTATTATTATCACTGCTGACAAAGACACCCCAACTCAGAAAATACTTTTTCAAATTCTCTTTCTTTGGAGCTGTGGTTTCTCCAACAGACACAAGCACAAACTTGCCCATTCTGCAGACTGGTTTTGTTTATATAGTGTATTCTTTTTATCATAAGACAATCTTCTCTTTTCTACACAACAATAAAAATTGATGGGAAAAAAAAATCATCTGCCACCGAAGTTATAACATGTTGCTACCTTCTAAACTCCAGCATAGTTTATCTACTTCTCCCCATCTTTGTTTTCAAAGACCTTTGAAAACGTATTTCTTAGAATGGAAAGCTCTATTCTTGTCTCTGCTGCATCCACAATGCTATTCCCCTTGACTTCAAATGAAGTTGCTCTGATTAATCCTCAGCTGTCCCTCTATTGCAGTGCTACTTCATTTTCAAGAGTACTTTGTTGTGATTACCTTTAAAAGCAAATTGAAAAAGAAAAAAC
This sequence comes from Bucco capensis, assembly GCA_013396975.1. Lineage (NCBI taxonomy): Eukaryota > Metazoa > Chordata > Aves > Piciformes > Bucconidae > Bucco > Bucco capensis. The sequence continues at coordinate 19,985 of VWZO01019260.1, forward strand.
AAAAGAACTAGACAATACTTGGGGTTCCACTGGGCTACAATTACCGTCTACCATTCTAAACAGAATTGCCTCAGGATCTCCTTGCCCTTTTCCTTCTGTATCTTCTGTTGTCTCTACTTAAAAACCCTTCAGGTCAAGGACTTTCTTATTGTTCCTGTTTATACAGCATCTACCACAAGGAAGACCCTAGTTTATTATCTAGTTTCCTACATGCCATCACAATGCAAATAAATAAATATTATAATGAAGTATCATAAACCAAGCAGAGATCTAATTCAAGCAAGGCATAGCGATAGTACTTTGATTTAAATTGCATTGTAATCTTGGAACTGGAGGGGTTGGTATCATTTGCCTTGTTATAAAGCTTCTGGTTTAAATGATATTGCTGTGTCACAGTATTTCATTTCCTGCAAACTAGAGTCATTTATCAAACCTATTTATATGTTACCATTTTATTGTGTCATCACATGATGATTTCAAACACAAAACCAAAGCATTTAACCTAACAATGTAAAAGGATATAAATACACCTGAATAGGAAACATGTCTGTATGGTCAGTATTTGTTAAAAATACTCATATTGGCTCCAGTTGTAGTCCACTACAGTAAGAAAAAAAATCTTAGAAAACTACACCTAGCTTTGCCTTATTTCTTCAGTGTTTCTATTCTGAATCTTGAAGCATCAAAGAAGTTTGAAGAAAGAGAAACATTTCCTCAAATGGGCTTGATCCAAAGCCCATCAATATGCTTGCTTTTAGATTGATGATACAAGGATGCATGCTTATCTGCATATCTTCCATATGCTTACTGCATGTCTCATAGCAATGTTATCCATACATACTTCATGGAGAAGATCTCATAAAATCATCACTACTGGAGCAGAAGGTCTATAAAAATATCAGTTACAGAAACTAAAGTGCCTGAAAGCAGAAATCCCAGGTGTAAAATACGCTCAGTGTCAGTTTACCTTTATAAAATCGTTCCTGTTGCAAAACAATTCCTCCCATTTCCTTGATGAATTCAGTAATAGGACAAACCAGAAAGCATGTGACATAGAATGAAAGCATATCAGAAAAATCTATTTCTCTCATAGTCATACACACAATTTTATTTGTACATGTGTTCACATTAAGCTAGAAAACCACAAGTAAATCTATATGTAGCAGATGTAGTTACACCAAGGTTCATATGGACTGCTTGTCTCTTGGTTATTTTCTCTGATATCTGACAAGTTGGACTAGATGGCCTCCAGAGGTCCCTTCCAACCCAAACCATTCTAAGTTGTACTAAGTTGATTACAAAACACTTCTCTTCAATGGACAACAAAGTAGGTTTCCTCTTACCCTCCACAAACTTCATGAACTTATAAGAACTGACTTGCTATTTGTAATCACACTTCAAAACTGGATTGAATGTCACTATGGATGTAGAAGTTACTAGTGGAAGTTTTAGACCTAGGGATTGTGACTGCATATGCCTTGTTTCATTAGTGCATATAAAAACACACACACAAATCTAGCACCAGGAATAAATAGTCTGGAAGAATGGTTCTGCAGCAAAACCCGTATCATAAATACACAAGTTCTTCTATAATTAAACTAATTAAAGTGAGGCTTCAATGAAATTTTCTCTCTGGGGGATAATTTGAGAGTTCCATTACTCTGTACACACATAAAATATATTTCTCATTTACTCTCTAACAAATTTAAACATGTGAAATCTTTTCCCTAGAGAAAGCATTGGTGGAGATTTGATATTTGACATCATTTCGGAGGACCTGCTAAATGGAAACTTGAGGATTCCAAGAGTCCACAGNAGGGCAGTTTGGATAAGTCCATTGCAATGTAATATATAAGGGAATTGTGTACCATGTTAAGGTACACATAACATGGGGAGAGGCAAACCAATAAAATAAAGGCATGGAGATTTATATTCAGGCCTGCTTGGTAAGTATTCAGCTGGATCTGCTGCTGAGCATCTATTTTGGGGAGGGGGAGAGAAGTACAGGCTTTTACTGAACTGATCAAAGAAACAGCAGGAATGGGTTTGTAACAGTTTCTCAGGTTTTAGGTTGCAGCCTCTGAAAGACTATCAGACACTGGCATTTGCATCAATCAACGCAAAGTTGGCTTCTGGCAGCACAACACAGGCATTGCATTGATTACTGACTAGGATAAACACCAAAGCCATTTCTCATTTTGCCATCCTCAGCACTAAGCTGTTTCCATATGACTTGAAGAACACACAGGGCACAGGAACAGAGGCAGGAGTTTAAAGGATGTGTGTGTCTGTATGAAGTTTGACAAAAACTTGCCAGACTTGGTAGGAAAATGTTCTTTGGTGAGAAACAATTTCCACCTAGAAAGATGGTCACAAGAGGAACTTCTCCAACAGCTGATTAAATTTCTTGACTTGGACAAACTTATCCTAGAAGAGGTAGCTCTGTAATCTACCCCAGACATAAAATTCCTTCTGCATATGGGGTTTTATTTTACAGCCCTTTTTTCATGCTGGAATATTTACTGTGACATTCCTTTTAGCTGTACAGAATGGGTAGAAACAAACTAGAACATCAGTGAGGGGAGTGATGGTGGAGGAAGGACACAGGTGAGGACAGGCTTCACTGTTTAACTTCACAAAATAGGTCACAGTGTCATTAAAGGTGTTCTGGCAAACTTTATTTTGTGAGTCAAGTTAGCACGTATAAAGTAAAGGGTGAGCTGAAAAGAATATGAGAGACAAAGCTTGCCCAAACTCCCTTAAATTTCTTTTGCTTTGCCTGTCATTACATAATTATAACCATACTGCTACAGCCTACAGGTGAGAGAAACATCTGGATCATAATTTCTTTTAATGTTCTTCAGGTAAGTCATTCAATATATTTATCTCAAGTGTTAGGGTTTCTTAGAGATATAGATGTCACAGTTCTATTTCATATAATTTTGTTTTCCCACCTACTGTATACAATCAAGGCATTGCTTTTCTCTTATATAAATAGTCTTTTACTTTGCCTTTGAGAATTTTTGATTAATTATAGGTCATTTTCAGGTTGTTATTTAGTACTACTTTCCTTATCAAGGCTCTTTAGTCCCTCAATGTCAACTAGTAGTGCTGAAAAGGAAATAAAATCCACTTTCCTGCTTCACCTGCTCCACTATATGTAATAAGAAATTATTTTAGAGATCTCCAATCACTGTATTTCAATCTGAATCAGCACCTGACATAACAAAAAAGAAACTTTAAATAAATTCTGAAGAAGAGTAAAAAGAAATTTTTAGTAAGAGTGATTTTACCAATTAAAAATCTTAAAGTAGTTACTAGGGCACCTTTTCACACTTCTAAACTTCTTCAAAATATTTCCTGACTACCTCCAAAAGTAGGAGACAGTAGGCATGCAAACTGAGCCACAATGGCTTTTGTCATCAGTTGTAGCCAGAGGTCAGCACGTAGATCCTAAACTTGTACAAAATGGTTTTGAGCCTCTTTACACTTTTAAAAACACAGATTGCAGTCTTCCAAAAGTAAAACAAGGAAATAAAGAAATAAAACAAACACACACAAAAAATTCCGATCAAATAGTGTTGCTATTTGAAAATGTAAGGTATATCTTGAGCATCTCAGTCAGACACTGTATTCAGTTATGTAAGTATGAATTTAAATGTTTTATTTCCTTTGTTTTTAAGATATGGGAAAGGTGCTGCCCCTGTGCATCTCCTGCATACTAGTAACAGGGGGCAGCTGGCTCAGCGGCACTGCTCTTATGCTGTCTTCTACCTCCCAGAGGCAAGGAAGAGCACAATTTGGTGCCAACACACTGCATCACCAGTGCATTGTCTCTGTTGCTATCATTCCCACCACTGCTGCTGACCCTTCCCAACCCCCTCTACCCCAAAATGTGCGGGGCTGCAGCAGGTCACATCTGGCACCCAGACCCACAGCAGCTATTCCTTGGGCAGATCTGCTGTGTGCTGCAGATTTCAATCTGTAAATGTGCTCTAGGGAAGTCTGGGAAACACTGTTACAAATTACTTGTCATGTTTGTATATAAAAAGTAAAACAAACCTCAAACTATTCCCCAAATATTCTCAGTGCTAGATAATGAAACCTCCAAATAGAAGATGCACATTTGTCACACTGAAAGCACTAGTAATGATGAGGGGGACTTCAGTGACAAAAAGCCATATGAAATGGAAGAACTTCAGAAAACATATATATGCAATGAATACTACTTTTTCTTCCTTGCAACTTCATTTTGCAGGTAACAATAATTCAGAGTTTATTGCTTCTGTAGCTGCTGTTGTTAAATGTATCACATACATGTAGTTCACCACAAAAAAATTCCACATAAAAAATAAGTGCTAATTACACTCTGGAAACTAAGACAACCTCCCTTATTCTAATTCACGCAGGCACACTGTAAAGAACTCCAAATATTTCTAAATCTGTTTCCTAGTGTAATCAGAGTCTGGAGTTCTATAAAGTCTGGTGGTAATAGGGGTAAAAAGCAGAAAAGGCTTTAATGGTCATATATGAAAATGTACTTTGAGCATTATGTGTGAAAGAAGGTGTCACTGAGAAGATACTGTGTACCAGATCCAATACGTACTGGATTATAATGGAGCCTTTGTTAGTGCGTGTTATCACTGCTTCCAAACTGCTAACCATTCTGTGCTAAATTTGCTTATCTGAAGCAAACACTGGCCCCAGCCAGGCCTCACCTCCTCAGCACCTTTGAGGTAGAGGATATTGCCACCACTCCTATCTGCTGACATAATTACCCATAACCAATCCAATCAAGATGACACACATTAGGATCCGGCTACAAATTAGTGTGACAAAACACCCTCCACACCAGTGCCTCCTTTTTAGTTCAACACGAGCGTCATACAAAAAACCCCAGACCCTAGTCCAACCCAAACTCCACTGAGTGTCCAATCAGCTTCACTCAGAGATGACTTGGGCCCCTAGGAGATAAGACACAGGTCTCTGAAGTCAGTGGCTACTCTTCTGACTGAAAAAAAGAAATGGTTCTTTGCTCTCAGTAACTGAAAATGTAACTGCAGAGGTTAAAGAAATAGAGTTGTTACATTTTTAGTAAAAGCATTTCTGGTATTTTTATATACTGGGGACTCCAAAATGCTGGAGGAATGTATTTATTATGAGCTTGTATGTTCATGGTATACATGTGTAGCTGTTTTCTAAGATGTGTAATTTTAAATGCATTCTGTGTGAACAGATTCAACATTATTATTTCTTGAATTTTTACTGATACTAAAAGAAAGACTAAAATTACTTTGAAAATGCAAACAATGACTTCTCCAAAGCTATGTCAAAAGTGCATGAATGACTCTTAAACAATAAACCACCAGCATTCTCTTACAGTATATTTTACTAAAAAGATTACCTCTTTTGCAAGTAACTACTTGTCTTTTCAAATAAGATCCTGCAATCATACTTTTAAAGAGTGGAAAGAGAGCAGGAAGAACTGCATGGTTTGCTTGTGTCTCCAAGGACAGTTTTTGACATACTGTTTAACTGAGGTAATCAGAGAGTTACAGGTGTTTACTTTAAAGTATGTTTTGCAAACTCTTCTTCAAAAATAAAATCCATTTTCAGAAGTTACAAATTCTTTACACACAAGTATTTTAGGTCCTCATTCAAACACCACTGAAATTGATGGCCACTGAAGACTACCCTCAGGTGGAATCAAACAATTTACTGAACTGTCTAGAAAAAATAAATTTGATATATTCTATTAAAAAAAAATTAACATTTTTAAAGAAAAGTTATTATAAGTGTGAAGATTTATTACTAAGCTCAAGCATTCACATCATGCACCAATGTAATACATCAGTTCAGCTTAAAATTCAAAACAGAAAAGAAGGAAGAAGGAATTAAACATTTTCATTTCTTGCTAAAAAAACCCCATCAATTTCTTAGATAAGACAAGAAAGACAATTTCATTTAATTTAATATTGCCAATTACACTGCAAGATTTTGTCTTTCAGAGCATGAAGCACAGCCCAACAGCCACCCAGTTCCTATAAATCCCTTAAGTACTCATTTACTGTGCTTGGTAGGAAATCTTAGGGTCTAGTACTTACTTTCTTCCTAAGTCAACAAGTAGGGAAGATGGAAGTGTTACTTTCTAGTTTGTTTGGGGGAATTTTCCTTTTTTTTTTTTTCTTTTGTGTAAATTCAGAAGAAACCAGTTTGAACACAAATTTAAGACTGATGATTATAAGAGAACAGTATAGTGCCTCCAAATTCCCGGAGGCTGAACTAGTTCAGGGAGCCACGTCTGGTAACCTGCTCTTCTGCTGGGGCACAAACACACACACACACATTTTTTCAGTAGAAAGAAAAAAATTCAACTAAATATCTTTGTGCCTGACTTGGTTTAAGCTGCCAACTGCCTATTGACATACTACTGTGGCTTGGCATGGGTTACATTTTATTCATTATTCATTATTCTAATGAATAAGATTTCAGTACATAAGCTGTTAGAGAACTGTCCCAGCAGTGCAGAACAGTGGACCAAACTCAGTTCTTACAACTGGCACCTTGGAAACTGGAGGCCCAGATGCATCCATTTCAGAAACTCTTCAACTTAAATTAGTACTCAACTTGCCGTTGGTCTATGAGGGAAGGAGAGGCATGGTCATCTCACAAGATGGAGTTAGGGGATTGCAAACCAGGTATATTTTATCAGAGGGATGCTTTACCTTTCATGCCAAATCTGGTTAGACTTAGTCCAAGCTGAAGAGATCTGAGAAGGTACAGCCCAGCTTTCCTACCTGTCGGCACTGAGGGCAGTGAGGGTGAAGACAGACACACCAACAGAGGTGAGCTGGATGGCAGGGATGAGCTTGCAGCCCACCTCTCCAAAAAGCCACTCCTCAGAGAAATAACGGGAAGCATCCACAGGCACACAGGTCACCAGCAGCAGAAGATCACCAGCAGCAAGACTGGAGATGAAGATGTTGGGCACACTCCTCATGGCACTGTTGGAGATGAAGATCTTCATGAGGGTAATGTTGCCCAGCAAGCCCACAGTGATGATGAGCAGGTAAAGCGAAGGGATCACACAGCGGACAATGAACATGGCCATGCCCTGCCCCGGGGGCAGCAGGGCTGAGTCTGGCACCAGCTGGGTGCTCCCATTCCCCCCGAGGGGCATTGCTGTGAGCTCGGGAGGCAGTTCTGTCTCCATCCTCCAGCTTCGGGCAGAATTAATGTCTCCAGTGTAAAGAGTAGTGAGCGTCACCAGAAAGCTTCACCTCTCTGCAAGTCAGCCAACTTTGTCACCCTTCCCTCCTGCCTTTCCTCCTCTCCCTTTTCCTCTGCCGACTTCGTTCTCTCAAAAATGCGGAGGAAGCACTGTTCGCCGGCGCAGCAGAGGCGGGGTAACAAAATTCCGCGCAGCTGCCTTTCAGCTCTTCAGACAAGCTTTTTCTCGGTTAGGCAGGAGGGCGATACCCTGATCCTCGGGGCAGCGACCGCCATCGGAAGAGCAGCCCCCGAGGTTGCCCCGGTGCCTCAGCGGACGCCCCGCTAGTGCCCGACGCACGGAGCCGCGTCCGCGAAGCCGCCGGCGCTGTCCAGCGCCGCTGGTGCTGCTCGCCCCGCGTCTGCCAGAGGTGGAGCCGGAGCCGAGCCCGAGCCCGGGAACGAGACGCAGACCAAGACCCGCTCCTTGCTCCTCAGCCGCGACTTATACCTGGCGCTGGGAGAAGCGGCCCCGCCTCTCCTCTTGCAAACGCTCTGCCCTCGCCCCAGCGCCGACGTGGATCTTGTGCGTAGGAGAAACGCGGTTCCCGGAGCCGCCACTGCCGTCCCGCGGGGTCCCAGCCCCTGAGCGCGATGGGAACGGAGGGGAGGGAGCTGTAGGGAGGGGTGGCAAAGAAGATCTCTCTCCCTGCCGCTGCCCTCAACAAGCAGCCCCCGTAGAGTTGATGCTGAGCAAACTGGATTACTGTACACCCCGTCGGGCCAAGAAACTGTCTGGTGGCATCTTACCTGGGTGAAACCGCCTGAGAAAAGCAGGTGGATGGGAAGCAAGGAGCTTGGAGATGAAGAGATTTTATTTCTGTAATCTAGTTGTGGGTTCTGAATAGATCTTACTCAAAGGCATCAGCTGCCTTTAAAGTTTAAGGGTTTGAATCACAAAGTTGCATTTCACATTAGCCTCAGCTATGGAAATGGAGACAGATGTTGTGTTTTATCCATAACTTACTATGCAAACGTTATAACACAGTGCAGAATAAACGTTTTTGCCTCCTTGAAGTGTAGCGTTTGTCCCTAGTGTTTCTTGGTTTTCAGTGAGGTAGTAAATTTTACTCCCTAGTGTCAGCATAAGTATAGGCTTTTCAAACATCTCCATCTGTTTCCAGCAGAAGCCATGAATGTAGGTAGCAGCTCAAATATGCTGAAAGAGAGGCAGATCTACTGGACTGAAGTTTTCAAGATAAAAAGCAAAGGCAGAGGAATAACTGCATTTGCCAGTAAGATACTCTGCAAGCTGATTCTCTCCCTTCCTGTTTACAAAAGGGAGGATATATGAGCTTGCAGTGAAGTTGCATGTTCATATTACTAAGAGTTCTCTTGAAGCTCTATGAGTTCTGCACAGTTGTGTGCAGAAAGCAAATGTGTGCATGGAGGACTTGCTGAAGTGGGAGAAAGCATTTGACCACTGAAGTACCAGAAGCAAAGCATGTCAAGTGCAGTAATACACAATCTGTCCATGGCATGCTGTCCAGTGTAGGAATTAAATTTAGAAATCATTAGCAAATTACTTTAAATAAGGTATCTTTTTAAAAGCTTATCAAACAAAAATTATTTTTACTTCTTAGAACTTACACCTCTATCTATTTATTGATCTTTGTGACTCTCCTAACTTCCCTGAATTTATACATGCCACGGATGTGTAAACTAGTGTTCATATAATGATGATTAGCTTATTAGAAACTCAGACAGTGCTAGTCTTCAGAAATGATCAGGCTAGAGACTTCACATTTACCACTAGGCTGCTGATCAGAATTGTCACAGAGCTCCTCTGGAACTGGTTCTTGCTACTGATCAAGTTTCTTACACATGGTGTTAAATTCAACTATGCTCCCTCTGAGGCAGCCTTACTCTCAGCTTGGACATTTATCACAGTTACTGGGACCCTCTACTTTGCTGAGTGTGCATGAACTTTTCTAAGACCATCAATATTAAGGTTTCTGTGAACTGTCCAAATCAGTCTTTTTGGTTCCTATTGGTTGGATACAATGCATGTGTTTAATACTGTAACCCCAGAGTATAGTCTTTTTACTAATTTATTTGAAAATGGGTTTATATGTGAATAATCAATATGATTCCCATTGAGAGAATAAAGTCAGTATGTCTTTAATATTGATTTATCTGGGACAGCAAGAAGCTGAGTGTCTTTGCAGAAATATCAACTGAAGAATACTTTAAATACTTTAACTGGCATAAATTTCTTACAGTTTGCATGTAAAGAGGTGAGACCCCTTGTTTTTTGTTGCATAACACCACCACTCCTACTGCTGTCCTCCAGGAGAATTTCTTCTATCCTAGTAAGTTTTACCTGTCTTTTAGTCCACAGGATGGTATTCCTATGGTTGAGGAAATAGGAACTTATTCAGTGGAAATTTATATTCCTGATTTTTACCAGTACTTGATTTTATCTATTTCATATTTTCAGAACTCTGAAACACTAGGAAATAAGCTTTGAAGACTCTGAGTGTCTCCAGCTCAAAGGAAACAGTAAGATAGATTATGCTTCTAATGTCATTCAACTGTTGTCTGTGTAAAGACAAGCAAATATACTCAAAGAGCATGAATATAATTTCCTGCAGAGGCAAAAGAGAGGGACAAAAAAGAGAGACCCTGACATAAACCAGCCAGAATTCAGAACCCAGGATACAAACTCTTTATCATTCTATCTTCAAACAAAAGAAACCATCTGACTCTTTGGATGTTATTTCAGTTTATAGTCTAGAGACAATCCCATTGTTCAGCTGTGACAGTATTTAGCACAAGAGCAAAGAAGAAAGTGCCACAGGTTAGTCTCCTTCATGGGAAAGAAACTGTGCACAGGCTGAAATCACCAGCACAGATGGAGAGTATCTGGAAGAGCAACAACACAGGGCAGGGACTGCAACAACTTGGAAACATGGGAGGCAAATCTGCTTCATCAGTAATTCCCGAAGGTAGGAATGCAGCAGTATCATTTCGTGTAGGGATGAGGAATTCCACACATCTCACCACCGCCCTCTACCGAGAAATGTTTCCAACAGGGGAAAAGGCTCCTTTCACCCATTCGTGCAGCTCAAGGTGCTTGATAATTCCAGGGCTGAATCCAGACCTGCACATCACAACAAAGTTTGTGTAGTCTCATGAAGAGCCAAGCATGTCTGCCACTAAAACTACCTGCAGTAGTAGCCTTTAACTAAGTACACATGGTTTGCAAACTAAATGAGAATGGTGTTTAAATATAGCCCTGGACGTGATCATGTATGAAGTCATGTATTAAAAAGAAGCAGGGCAATAAACAAGGAACAAATACTATTTGATTTTAAATACTGAGTATTTTAGGAACTGAACCTTAGAGAAAATTTTGTAGTAGCATACAGATACAGCAGATACAGCTGGGAAAAGTGGACATGCATTGCAGCATCTCCCAGACAGTCAGATGTACCATAACCTTAAGTCTCATCTTCTTTATTGTTAAACACAGGCTTTCCAAATCTGATGCAGGAGGGTTTGGGTTTTGGTTTATTTTTTGGCAGAGATTTCCATTATCTTTCAGCTTCTTGAGTCAAGGGCTTTATTTAAAGGACAAGACAATACAGAAACAGATCACTTCCCCCATCCCCAGATTCCAGAATAGATAACAGCATTTGCTACTGCCACTATATGTGTAGCTGGTATATGTGTAGTGGTCCCAAGAAGCAGCTGGGAAGGGTAAGCAATGTTGGAGGAAGGACAGGATGAAGACAATGGTTCTCTAACTGAGTATGAAACTCACAATATTGTGAAACCTCCAAGGAGGATAAATGTTCAGCTTCTAAGGCCAGACCTCAGAGGCTGGACATCTTAACACAAAAACCTCTATGACTTCTACTAGTAAAATAGTGCTGGAAGTTAATCATCTCATAGCCCCCAGTGCATTCCTTGGGAGAAATGAACATGAGAAGAATTACTCTAAAAAGAAGAACTGTTGTGGATTCGTGTGCAGAATGTCACAAATGGCATAAGTTAGCAAACTAGTGTTCAAAAGAGAAATGCTGAGTTCAACTATGTCTGCTTAGAGATAAGTTCTAAGAAGCAGCTAACTAACAGAAGAGATGTAGGATGTGTGCCAAGCAGCTCTTTCCCCTTCGAGACTCTAGATAACAGAAGTAGCTTCACTCTGTGGTCAGAGCCGAGCTGTGTTGGCTGGCAGTGCTATGTCCTTGGACCACTGCCTGCAAGCAGGAGTTTGTGGCCTACCAGGCCTGGCAAAGCTTCAACAAACACCAATATGGAAATTCTTCTTTGTTAAGTCTGCATGACTGGACACGGTGACTGCAGTAAAGAAAGCTGGAGTGATTCACCATGCCTATTTCTTCATTTCTAAAAATATGCTTTTTAGATTAAATAGTCTTTGGAATAATTAAAAAAAAAAAAAAGGTGATGAAGAAGCTTTATGCGTGACACACATCTCCCCAGACTGATCACCATGGCTGAACCCATACCCCAGCGCAGTAAATTCAGATTCTATTTAGTCCATCCTTCTCAACTCCCAAACTTTGCCTCCTGCCCACCACTCTTCATGGTAAACATAAATCAGCAGAATCTGAGGAAGCCACTTCTTGCCTAAGCCTCTTGCCTTAGCTGAAGGTGAAGTAACCTCCAAACTGCAGTGAAGGCACCAATCTGCAGTTAGTAGGGGCCTCCACCAGACTTAAGCTTTAACATGGGGATTTTGCAAACTGAAATGGAAAATTAGGTGCTTCTAGCATGAGGCAAAGCTGGCAAGCTGGCAAAAGAGGCTCTTCTCAAAGATTTAGGCATGCAAGATCTCTTCTGGCAGAAAAAAACTTACCTTACTGATACAAGTTCACTTTTGGTGCCATTCCATTTTGTGCCATTTTCATGGTGCCATTTTTTCACAGCACAAGGATAATAGGTGCCATTATATTTAACCACACTGATAAAGTAATCAGCTTGGTACTTTTATGTCAAATACACAGTTTAGCCCTCTATGGGCAAGTGCAGCTTTATGCATGCATTTAGTTTCCATTTGTTTAACAGTGATTTTTCAGTAGGACATCAACTCATGAAAAGGTTAAAGAGCAGACTGCTGAATTGCAATCTTAAGCTGAAAGCTAGGCTTTGGACTCACTTTAGAAACAAATGTGATATAAACATCTTCCTTTCCATTTGTCCTTGATAGACAATGAACAGACAACTGTTCCTGCAGATTGAAAACAAAACAAATTTTTTTCTTGACTTTCTGTCAAGAAAATCCCAAGGAATGGCTTGAGTTGCCTTAGCCAACTGCATTCAAAAGGGCTGCACAATGCCAGGTTACTCCACTCCCATCTCAAGTCATCCTCTTAATGTGGTGTTACAAAGCACATTATTGAACACACCTGTCAAAAGAAAAACATTGTTCCTTCTAGCGCGAAGATAATGGGCTTCCTGTGCTTCAACTCACCCGTCATGTATTTGAGCCTCTTCAAAGAAACTGACAGTTTTATTGCAGGTCCACTGATGACATTCAGTGGGGTTTGAGCACAGACACCCATGAGGTTTGCACTGGGTTTAAGTGAAAACCTCTCCAGAAATAATTTTTTCAGTGCAGCTGTATTCCTCATGTGTTCCCAGCACTAAAGCAGAGCATTGTCAGCTAACTCTTCCTTTAACATCTTTATCACAGGACAGAAATTCTTATTTCCATAATGTTTCTGAGATCATACAGAGAATGATTTGAGTGTCTTCAATTAGACCATCCAGTCAGGTAAGTAATTAAGTATACCCACCGAACAATAAAAAGATGAAAAGTAGCATGTGTATAGTGCAGGTTTTCTAGATAAAATGTGTTCTTAAATATTGTTTCTATCCATAGCAAAATCAAATGCTTCCTGACCAAACTTCACACACACAGAACAACCTGAGATGGAAGGGACCCACAAGGATCATCAAGTCCAACTCCCATTTAGGCACAGGACAACCCCAAGGTCACACGAGGTGTCTAAGGAGCAGTGCCTCTTAAGTTCCACAAGATTTGGATCCATGGCTACCTCCCTGGGGAGCCTCTTCCAATGCTCCACCACTCTGGGTAAAAAACTTCTTCCTAACATCCAACCTGAACCTCCCTCGGGACAGCTTCATGCCATTCCCCCGTGTCCTGTCGCTGTTCACTAAAGAGAAGAGTTCAGCCCCCACTCGTCCCTCTCTGGTGAGGAGGTTATAAACTGCAATGAGGTCCCCCCTTGGTCTTCTCTTCTCCAGACTGAACAGGCCAAGTGATTTCAGCCCTTCCTCATATGACTTCCCCTTCAAGCCCTTAACCATCTTCGTGGCCCTCCTCGGAACATCCTCCTACAATTTCATGTCCCTTTTGTATTGCAGTGACCAAAACTAAGTTATTATGCTGTAGACACTGTATATTTAACCTCTCCGCAGCGCTGCGCACCGCCTCGCGAGGTCCCGGCTCCTTCCGCCAGCGGCAGCCCCGGCAGCGCTGCGCCATGGGACCGAAACCTGGACTGGCACCGGCACCGGGAGGGAGTCAGCGCCGGGAAGTCCCCGGCGTCGAGCTGGAGTCCGTGCTGCGGGTATCCCGAGGCGAGTGTGAAAAGCCAGCGTAAGGCAGCGGGGCAGGAGAGCACCCGGCGCTGCTGACGGTGCTGGCCGGGGATTACCGTCCGGCGCCGGCGGGACCCGCTGCTGCCGCGCCCCTTCCCTGCCCGCCCGGGGGCAAAGGGCGGAGCGAACAGGGGCCAGAGCCGAGGCCCGGACGGGGCTGGCTCCACCAGCACTCAGGGTCTCTGCCCCAGACATGTCCCCAAACTACATGCGGAGCTTCTCGGAGGGATGCGTGAGTACGCGAGGAGGACCTGGAGTCCGATCCCAGACCGCGGAGGATGCGCTCCGCGTTCCCCATTCCCCGAGCAGCGGTGTGGGATGTCATCCCTTACCGCCGCGCTCGGCAGCAGGGCTCCCCGGGTGGGACTCAACGTCCACTGAAAGAGGCCTGCCTTGGGTGCTAGAAATACCCCTTCGGGAAAGCCGAAATGTAATGTACACGAAGTGTAGTTAGTTTTGATGCTGGCACAGCGTGTCCTGGCGTTGCCATCACCTGACAGCATCTAAATCAAGACAACAGCAAAATGAATGAACTTGCGGTCCACGCATTCAGTTCTGTCTGGTGCATTCGGCAACAGCAGAATACAGATAAAGGCACTTAAACAAACACACTGACAAGTGCTAGACAAATGAATGTTTATAAAAAATGAGTAGCAACAACAAAGTGTTCTAAACCGTTATTTTGTTAGAAAGCTACTGCAGCCTTCATAGGCAAACTCCTTTTAAACCAAGCAAAATAAAATAAATATTCTGGGTAATGAAAAAGAGCAAGTAGGCCTTCAACAATAATGCTGTTCGTTTTTGTTTTCATGTTGAATAACCCTGTGATTTGCAGCTCAGGCCACCAACGGTAATTGGCCAATTCCACACTCTTTTCTTTGGCTCAGTCCGCATGTTTTTCCTTGGTGTTTTGGGCTTTGCTGTTTATGGAAATGAAGCCTTGCATTTCAGCTGTGACCCAGACAAAAGAGAGGTTAATCTTTTCTGTTACAACCAGTTCAGGCCTATAACTCCTCAGGTAATTATCTTTTTTTTTTTTTTTTTGTAGAAGTCCAATGTTAAGAAAATAAACTGCAAAAATTAATCTTTCCGCATAAGAAGTAGTAAATGATTTGGCTAATTACCACTGAACTTTGTTATTAATATTTCCTCTTAACAACCTTTCTTCTATGACTAATTATGGAGCTGTGATTTTTATCTTTCATAAAACCAATCCTCACATGTCAGAAACCAACTAAACTTTTCAAATTAAAACATAACAGCGATTTTTACTTCTATGGTCATCCAAGTGTTTGTACATTTGATACATAGTAAAAAGAGACTTGCAAAGTGTTCCAATATGTGCACGTTTTAGTGATTCCAGTGCAGTTGTAAATGATCTGACAGCAATGTTTCTGCTACATTTTAGGTATTCTGGGCATTACAGCTGGTGATTGTACTAGTACCTGGAGCATTTTTTCACCTTTATGCTGCGTGTAAGAGCATCGAACAGGAAGATATCCTTCAAGAGTCATTCTACACTGGTTTTTACATCTTCTCTGTTTTCTTAAGGATTACCCTTGAAGCTGTGGCTTTCTGGCTTCAGATTCAGCTCTTTGGTTTCAAAGTGAATGCAATCTACATGTGTGATGTGGGAGCACTTGAAAAAAAGTTTATTACCCGGTGCATGGTGCCAGAGCACTTTGAAAAGACAATTTTTCTTATTGCAATGTACACATTTACTGTGATTACAGCAGCCTTGTGCATTGCTGAAATTTTTGAGATCTCATGTAGAAGGCTAGGTATCTTAAAAACTCAGTGATGGCAATCACTCCTGGTCATTTACCAGCCTGTTCTCCTCCAGTTTTATAACAGTGATTTCAAGCTATAACAAAAAACATCTCCTGTATGTAAGCAGTGCTGCAGAAAAGAACCACACTCATGACTACTGCTGCAGAGTAGTCATCTGACACTTATTCCTCATCTAAAAACTACTCCATTATGTGAATAATCTTTGTTTACATGTCAAGGCCAGAGGCAGTAAGATTTACAAGAGTAACGTATTTAATGATCTGCCACAACCAATAGTTTTGCCTCCAGAGGAATGTCTCTGTATGAGGAGGAGGTTATTTATAAATGTATTTTTATTCACAGATATTCTAAACACATGCAATTGTAGCTAATAAGCTTATTGACCTTTAAGGAAAGACTATTCCAAATTTCTTACATGTTCTTCCAGTTTGAGAATGAAGGAGTAATGGTGGATAATCTCTAGACAGCAGAAAGCATTCAGACATTTTCCCAAGCAGTGACACTGCTGCAACCTGAATCTCAGCCCCCAGGGGCAGACACTCCTGGTTAGCCTGTGGTGACAACATATCCATCAGCTTAATTTAGAGCAGTCCAGTTAGTGTTATCTGCTAGCTGTGAATGTCTTTTTAAATGTGAAAGACCAGCATGATATTCTTTGTGCTGACTGGAATGCCTTACCCTCATTGTGTTTTGGCTTACAATGTAGAAGATTTTTACCAGTTTTGTATGATCACATTTTGCAGGAGTAAACAGGCTTTGTAACTTAATTTTGCATAAGAGGCTTAGAACCATTAAAAGAAAATCTCAGAGAAAAGCCTTCTCTGGGTCCAATTATGCTTTGACTTCATTATACCTTGATTTCAGTGACAGTTCTGCTTTGTGTGTGACTGCAGAATTGGGCCCACAGAATTTTTGCTGTGCATCACATTTAACATGTTATTACTCTGATTAAAGTTGCTAGAATAACAGTGAAAAAAAAAGTCTGCATACTAAAATTTTTCCATGCAATAAGTGTATTTGGATAGGTTAGGTCTTGAAGTTTATATAGGTTTCAGATTTTTTTATGTGTGACAGTTTGTTCTTAAGGGCCAACAGATATCTTAAACTTAGAAGTGATTTCACTTCTTGTACTGATATGAGGTAATGGAAATCAAGAACAAAAACAAACAAAAACCTGTATTTCAGAACTGGAAAGAAACGAGGACATAGTTTCCTGTATAAAATACGTACAAACAACAATCATAACAATTAAGTATTTTCCATGTGGTTTTCAAATGCCCACAATTTCCAGGAAAAATTAAAAAATGGAAGGCTTCTTCCTCTTTCAACAATTTCTATGGCTGCTAAAATGGATGATTTTTGTTCTATATCTAGTGAAACAAAAGACTCAGACTCATCACTACTTAACAGTTATCTGGGAACCAGCAAAGTCAAAAGGAATCTGTCAGGATCTTTGGATGCTATGTGAGGCCTGTAACACTGAAGGGAAGAACATCTTTGCTTCTTAAGTTTAACATACATGAAAAAACCATTCAGCATAAGAGCATAAAAAGTTAAAATCTCAGTGATAGCATTTGGGCTCTTTTGGTAATATTTTGAAAAATCTGAAAAACTTACTACAAACTCTTTTGCCATCAACTATTAGTTAAGCAGTCCCAAACAAGGTTGGGTTATAAAAGCCTTGTAAACCTCATCCACAGAAGTAGTCCTCATTATAAAAATGGAATTGCATGACTTAAGTGTCTTGGATTTTGATTGATTCTGGGCCACTTAAATCAAAGTGGTTCACAACTAAAAGTGTGATTGTTTTAATATGCTGATCAAGAACAAAATTATAAATTTCAATACATTCACTATACTAATTTCAATACATTCATCATATTAAAGCATTAATGTTGTGTTATTTTTTCCCTATGGAAATAACTTATGTGTTGGCTAAAATATATGCCCAGTCAACACTATCAGATTCATGCAAACTTAAACTAGCTGTTTGATATCTGCATGCATTACAAGTGTAATAAGAATCACTGTACTAACTTCTTGTTTTCATAATATGCCATGCAATTTGGCCAATAGGTTTTAAAGTTTTTGTTGTATACATTAGTACCCATCTGGAATTATTCAGTGAAATTTAAACTTGAAATCTTGGGTAGAAAAATCTTTTTCTTTATAAATAAAATACTATATATATGTATATATATAAATACTAAAAAGAAGAATTTACTTCCATGTGCTAGGTATAGCCATGACCTGCTGTACTCAAATCACATTTGATCAAATGTTTGAATAATAAAAAAAATAACTTAATCACAACCTTGTCAGTATCTTCACTGGTGCTTAATATTTCTATTGCCTGTTGTTCCTTTGTAGATTTCAAAACACTTCAGAAAGGTCAAAGGAGTGCCAAAACCCCTAGCCCCTCAAGGGACTTCCCTGTCACTAGCAAGAGCTTTAGAGAGCCAGGACGTGCACAGAACCTCCTGAGGACCCCTGAGGGGTCTCTAGGGGCTGGATGCCCATTTCATTACCATGCCCTTCCTCTTGATGGTCAAAATCTGGAACATACTAAAACATGTTCTTCTTCCAAACAAGATATAACACAGATTTATGTTTTTTTCCTGCATTTTCTGTGGAATTAAAATTGTCAAAATTCCTGTTAAAGTTTTTCTTTTAAAAACAAAATGTGCATTATTGTCTTTTAGGGCAAATGTTTTTCTGTGACTGATTCCATCATTAGTTTCTGGAATACATTGATGGATATATTATGTCCATGTAAAGAAACTATTTCCCCATGGTTGACAATACTTCTCTTTCCTATATTTGCCATTTGTTTTCCTGGCACTCATTGTATTCTCAAGTGTCTCTCAATTTTTATATCTCCCAGTCTTTCAAACTGCCGTTGCTTTTATCCTCATTTACATTGCATTCTATCAGTTTCCTTCCACCTTTATTCCCTCGGAGATTTACTACACGCCTTCATGTGTTTCTCACTGTTACACTGATTTTAGCTCAAATGCTTAGCAAATATTTGAGATGATCCTGAAGGCTTTCTTTTTTGCCATTATGAAAGGAATTATCTAAGTCACTCAGGGATTATTTGATTCAATTCTATTTCTTTACACAGCGAACATGAAGTCTTGCCTCCCAGAACAAAGTAAGAAGTATTTTAGTTGCTTACATCAGGGTCACATAAGTGCTTCTTTGACTTTTTCAGAGTTTTTCACCATACTCTAGCCACCTCATTTTCAGAGACAGTACTCAAAGCAATCCCCAACTCATGCGTTTGCAATCAGTTTTGTCTCTAGCCAGATATCATGCCCATTTCAGTTCTCACTTAACAAAGAGTCATAATTGTTCCTTCCATCATCTTCAATAAGACAAGCTAAACATACTCACTAAGTGTCAGGATTGCCTTTACATCAAAGGTATAGTTGCTCTGGGCCAGCCAGCTTCTAGTACACCACCACAATATCCCAGCCCTATATAACCACTCCTTGTTCTGTTCCTTTCTTGTCTTTCCCTCTTCTGTTCAGCCATTATTTCCCTTCCATTCTCTTTTCAGCACTCTCTCCTGATAGCAATGAAACAATGCAGCCACCCCTTCTGCCCTGTGCTTCCCTCCAACATACATTTTTCTTTATGCCCTGGAGCACTGACATTCTCTTGCCTTGCAGACAGCCATTCTGAGACCAGGAGGAAGTCTGAAAATGGGGACATTCAAAAGAAATTAAAAATCATATGACTATGCTGTCAGAATAAGAAAATGACA
This sequence comes from Bucco capensis, assembly GCA_013396975.1. Lineage (NCBI taxonomy): Eukaryota > Metazoa > Chordata > Aves > Piciformes > Bucconidae > Bucco > Bucco capensis. Next base: position 39,408 of record VWZO01019260.1, read on the forward strand.
GACACTAAAATATTTTGCAATTTGTGAGATCCATTTAAAACCACTTTGCTTCAATGGTTCCCATTTCTTTTGCTGTTCTTCTCCCCTCTCAGTAAAAAGAGAAATCCATGAAGGTTCATCTGAGAAAAAAATCTGGGAAGTAGTGATCCTGTGAGATGTACTTTCCAGGGCTAGCAAACTTGCCGACAGCTGCCAGGAAGCAGCCCAGCCTGGTGAAGTGCTATTAGTAAGGCCACAGTAGCATAAGACTTCTCCAGCGAGTGGCAGCAGGGTGAAGGGCAGAGGCACAGGAGTAGAGGTGTGGTTCAGTGCTCAAGGGCCTCGCAGACCTCTGGTGAGCCTCGAGGTAGCCCAGGGGTAGTTTATTCAACCTGAAAAAAGATTTTTGTTGCAGCTTTAGGGGAAAGGAAGAGACAGAGAAGGGTAGTGAAGACTGTAGCCACTTGGTCCCAGAGAGCCTGGGCAAGGCTGTCATTCCCTGGGGCTGGGCCAGGGAAAGCCACAGCTGCCCCTAGGTGTCAAGGGCTCGGGCTGGGCTGGCCACTAACCAAGTGACAGAAATTCTCTATTAACCCCTCTCTCTCCACAGGGAACAGGAAGGGAATAAGGGAGAAAGACTTGTGGTTTGGAAAACTAAAACTACTTCACTGAAAATAACAATAAAACGAAATGCATACAAATACATAAAAAATCAATATCAAACCCAGCCCCTGTGATTGCAACTACATCATTGTCACACAGATGCTGTGTCAAAAGTCCCAAACTGGATTCAGCAGCAGATGGGAATCAGATTCAGAAGATGGATCTTGGAACTAGATTCAGGAACTCATGGATTGGGATCAAAAGCAGAATGGACAGAGTCCTCCTTGAACACTGGCCATTGAAGAGGAGAACTTAACCCTTGTGATCCCTCAGCTTTATACTGAATATGAAACATATGGAACGAAATACCTAGTTGGTCAGTTTAGGGTCATCTAAACTAGCTGCTTCTCCCCACAGATGCAGCCTTTTACTCAGCACCCCCAACGTGGAACACAAGATTTAGCAGTGACCTTGGTCTGCATACCAATCCTTGACACTAACTCTAAACATTAGGTCTTATCACTACTAGAAGCAGACACTGTCTGTGAAAACATGCTGTTAACTTCAGAAAGTGCTATTACTTAGAAGAGCTTTAGTTGAAAAATAAAATCACTGAACAGAACAAGTTCTATCCTAATCCAAGACTCGACGTCTGACATGAGCCGCCACCTGCCGCCTCCCAATCGGCAGGGGGCGCTCTTCCCTGGCGCCCCACCCACGGCGGCAGCCCGCCCGCCGCGCACGCGCCCCACCGCCCCGTGCCGGAAGTGGAACGTCCAGGGCCGGCAGGCTTGGCAGGGAGACCTTTTCTCGATCTCTCGGTTGTTGCGCGTCGCCGCCTGTGTGATGGCGGCCACGGCGCTTCCCCCGCTGCCGCCGCAGTTCAAGAGCATCCAGCACCATCTGCGAACCGCGCAGGAGCTGGACAAGCGCGAGCCAGTGGTGGCGTATTACTGTGAGTGAGACGGCTGCCGCCCCGCTCCGCCGGACCCCGGGCCCGGCCCGACCCGTCGCGTCCCGCCCTGTGCTGCTCCACGCAGCTGGGCCTGTCACCACCCCCTGGCCACCAGTCCCTGTACCAGGCGGAGTGCCCCCTCCCTCCGTCCGCCTGGCTGGTTGGGTGGCGCGGAGTGCCTGTTGGATGTACGGAGAAGAGGGGCCGAGCGGGAGGGGGGGAAAAGCCCCACCTCTTGGGGCGGAACTGGGTGTTAATGGACTTTCTTGTCTACCGTTTCAGCTGCAAGCCCCAGCCTGTCTTTCATGTGCGCTGATTTTGCAGAGTTAAGCCTCTTTGCAGTCGTAGTGAATATGCTAACAGCCTAAATACAGGCTTGTATGCACGTATATAAAGTCAAGTTATCTGTGTTGGGATACTCCTAATAAGTGTCACAAGAAACAGTAGAAAGCCTTTTCATTTTTTCCTACTGGAAAGACCTCCTGTATTTGATAAAGCAGTTTGAGAGTCATTTATTCTTTTAATGGTGTCTATTTTACTTTCTGTGAAACGTTGTCACTTCTTATGGGTTCTCTAAGAGGGAGACTTGGTGACTGTCTTTTTGTTTGTTTCACTGAAACGAACACAGCAAAATCTTACTGTCTTTCAAAGTAATATGAAAAATTTTTAGGCTAATTTAGGGCTTGTAAGCTAGTGGTCATCAGGGTGGTCAGTGAGCCTTTCTAAAAGGCTTTCACAGTTAAGAAATGCAAGCCTATTGTTACTAGTCTTAAATTCTTGTCACAGTTAATCACCATGCTTGGAAAAATTTCTAAAACTAGCAGTTCACCAGAGATGGTTAGTTTATGTTGTTTGTTTGGTTTTTGTTTTGTTTTTTCTTTTTATTGAGATGTGAGGAAGTCATTTGTATGGTTTACTTGGCAATAGCTTGCCTTCAAAAATAGTTAAATTAAAACAACAGGGGTAGAACTGGTGGTTTAATTTGTAAGACACTGTTAGGTTTGTAAGGATGCATGCATGAAATTCAGGCTTCAGAAAGCTCTGAAAAAACCTGTTAGCTCAGTGTCAGAAGTTATCACATGTAACACCCAGTCTGGCTATACAATAAAAATACTAACATTTAGTGTAGGTTTTCAAAGTACAGGTCTATTTTTATTTTAAAAAAGAAATGTTTTGGGGGTTGATCTCTGTTTTTCTTAATGTCTTTTCTATTCTGAAATCTAATGTAACTCTTAGTGTTGAGGGGGGGAAAACCTCCGGATGTAGGATAATTAGCATTTTTTGTGAAGTCCTTTGCCTTGTCTGTCCTAGGACTAAAAATTTGCATATCTTATTTTTAAATTTCAGTACTTCAGAATATCTCATTCATTACTGAATGTATTGAAGACTACTATAGAGATACCTTTCGCATTACATTACTACATAAAGTAAACAGTGACACCTCTTTTTCAAGGCAGGTCTTGCTTGGATCCTTTGTTCTTTTAAATACACAAAGGAGAAGAATTATTTTTCACCAGTGTTCTAGTGATGACACGTTTCCTCCCATGGTGGATGAGTTTGTCTGAATTGACTAAAATGCAGAATTCCTGCTTCACAAGATTATTTTTTGTTGTTCTTATTTTAATTCTGCTTTTGAAGCATTAATTTTGAACATTGTAGGTTTGGAACAATTTTGTGGAATCCCAAAGTATTAATTAATATTCCTGCTGTAAAATACAAAACAATAGCACCAACAGTAATAATAATAACAACAATAATAATAATGTTTGTATATACTTCTAGCATGCTACCGAGTAATAAAAGCTTTCCTGAAAAAATAGAGGGTTTTTTAAAGTGTTAAGTATGGGGATAGAAAAAAATTTTCAGGGTGCTTTTCAGGTAATGTTTTGAAAGCAATTCAGCTTTTGTGTGGAGTTAAAGCAACGTTTCTTATGAGATGCTTCAAAAAAAAGTAAACATCTCTTTGTGGAGCCTTTGAATGTGTTTCAGAGGCACTCTATGCATTTGCTACAATGTATTGTGTGGAAGGAACAGTCGGAGGGAAGCTTGGTGTGCGATGGAACATGTGGTAATGTCTGTGCTGGCACTTGTCTGCAGACATGTGCCTGGACATGTGTGGTGAGACCAGGAGGGTGGTGTGGCGAAGCAGCCAACTGAAGGGACCCTGCTGGACATCTGATGGGACAGTGTTGCATGTGCTATCACAAGGCTGCTTGCACAGCCGCTGCATGAGGGAGAACATCATTTTGGTCAAGTGATGGATGTAGCTATCAGTCTGAAGAAAGAGTAAGATGTTTATAGCTTAGGAATGTTGCCTAAAAAAAAGTAGTGGTCCAAATATTAATGTTTGCACAGCAGAGTAGATTTCAGTATGGACATATATTTGCTTGGTTTTGATTTATTGCATTTTTGTTCAATTCTTCATGTAGATTTCTGATAATAAGAGCTGCAACACAAACTAATTTGCATATCAGAAGCAAGTGAACTCTAGTAAGATGTGTTTGCAACCTAAAATACTACTTTCTATACCTTAGCAATTACATTGTCAGGAGGAATAACTTACTGCTCATATTAATGTTTTTGTCTCTCTGCAGCATCTATTGGTACTAGAGGTGTGCTCTCAAAGCTCGGAATTTGAGTAGCAGTTACACATTTTATTTGCATACACTATTTTAGATTAAAAAAAAAGGCCAACACAACAACAAAACACTTTACTTCATTTTGAAGCATTAAACTAGCACAAACCAGCACTGCCAGCTAAAGAAGATACTGTAGTCTTTCTCTGGCCTCTCATTCCCAACCTGATGTGCTTCAGAAGCAAACATTGATGTAATTATATGATGCAAACCAACAATCAGCTATTTTTCAGCCAGGCCAATTCACTACTGCTTAAACAGCTGTGCTCCAACACAAAGACAAGGAACAAGACACAGTGGCTTGGAGCCGCTGCTTTTTTGATGTTGCTGGCATATGTTGATTTAAAGAAACTGTGATTAGAGTAACATTAATACCTATTTTATGCAATTTGGATAGCTACAGCAGGGATGATTTGTATTTTTCAACTGCCGCACAGTTTTCCACTGCCGCACAATTTTCCACATGAAAAACAAAACCCTAAAGAAAAAATTGATGCTCTTGTGCACCATAATACATCACGGATGCTTTTAGTTGTGGTGCTTGTACTTAGTTCTGGTAATCCTGTATACTCCTTACTAAGCCTTAGTTCTTAACTCCTTTTATTAGGTATTCAGGTTCAAAGCAGCACATGATCAGTAGCTTTGTATGTTGTTTGTAAACTTACATTTTGTAGCCCTGGCCACTGTTAGTAGATGGACATAATTGATTGAAGCAATACAAATAGATTTAATTCCTGACAGTATGTACAATAAATTTACTTGGTTCTAAAATTTGTTCTACTTAGAACATAGACTGTAAAGAAATAAGGAAATAAAGTTTATTTTTTTAAGTTGTACAGGACATGATCTCACAAAGTAATTTACCTCTTAAAGAGATTAGACACTTGATAGTGTAAGTGTTCAGCACTGTGGTAATCTGCTACTTTCTTTTGAAATGCTTACTTCCCTGTATGATACTTTCTCTCACATTTCATGTAGTTTTGTTGATCACTGTCATTAAGTATGTAGTTATTTCAGGTTCAGTAAAGGTCAGGTGATTCAGTAGCTATAATGGAATACCCATAAAGGATGCTATCATTGATTGCCTAGCAAAAGAAAAATAAGCTCAGCAAAATAACTTCCTTAAAGTGAGTCTTACAACTTTGAGATGTTATCCTGTAAACACAAGGAGGCAGGCTTTGATAAAAAAAAATCTCTAGCCTGTGTAATAACTAAAGAAATTATATCTCTGATTCAAATCAATTTTGGAAAAATTGCAAGGTTTGAGGGGTAGTTCTGTCTTCTGAAAACTTCTGGTTTAGTGCTTAAAGCAAGATTTTCCTTGAGAGCTTTTGTTTCAGCCTTTCAGTAGTGTTTTTAAAATCTTTTCAAAGATGACTGGTAGTTTATTTTATTATTCTTCTGTACTTACTGGCCATTGATGTTGTAATTCAAAAACATTGAGACAATGCCAGGGAGTTGCCAGAAATGCATTGATATTTTGTGATACGTAACATTCTAACACATAACAGTGTTTGGATATCTAGTGAATGCCACATGAACAAATAGGATTCTACTAATGTCCAAAAAGCAGGACTGTGATGATTTTTGCTTTACAGTCTGCTAAACATCAGGAAATGTGCATTTGAGATCGGTAAACTTAATCTGTTTAAAAAAGGTATGAAGAAGATACTCTTCGGTTCTCAGATTCTTGAGATAGAAAAGCACTAGAGAAATCCTTTTGAAGGATCTTACTGGTTTTGTGGGATTAAGGAAAAGAAAAGCAAAAGAGACTATTTTTTCAACAAGTTGTTAATATCTTGAATCAAAAGTCATTCGGGTTCTAACAGAAATACCACCTGTTAAATGTGACTGGCATTTTACTTTCAAGTTTACTCAGACATCCATGAAACATTTCATTCCTCAAAGGGCCCACACTACCTCTAGACTTCCTTTTGCTTCCAACATACTTGAAAAATCTCTTGTTATCCTTGACCTCTCTTGCCAGCTTAAGTTCTAAGGAGGCCTTAGCTCTCCTTGTTGCCTCCCTACACCCTCTGACAACCTCCCTATATTCTTCCCAAGTGGCTTGCCCATTCTTCCATGTACTATATATTTCTTTCTTAAGCCTAATCTTATCCAGTAGTTCCCTACTCAACCATGCAGGTCTCCTAACTCTCTTACTAGATTTCCTACTCTTTGGGACGCACTGATCTCGAGCCTGGAGGAAAAGGTGATTGAATACTAGCCAGCTNTCCTATATTTCATTTTGTGCCTCTGGCCCTGTCACTGTGCACCACTGAGATGGGTCTGGCTTTGTCTCCCCTTGCAGCCACCCACCTCCAAAATTCTGGTATTTATGCACATTGTTAAGACCCTCTGAGCCTGTTGTTTTCACGCGTAAACAGTCCTAGCTCTCTGCCTCTCCTGCTATGATAGTTGTGCTGGGAGCCTGCAACTGGACTCAGTACTGCAGGTGTGTTGCACCTGTGCTGAAGGGAAGATCACCTCCCTCAACCTGCTGGCAATACTTCTCCTAATGTACCCCTGGGTGCAGTAAGCAATTAAGGCTAGGAGTGCACTTCGGAAATTTATCTCTTGGTTATGCCCACTGGGGTGTTTTGGTTCACCTCACAGAATAGTTTGAGAGCCTAAAATGGGTTTCTTCTAGCTTAAACTAAATTAGAGGGTGTTCCACTGCAGTGCTTCAGATTTGTGCTCTATCATTACAAGCTGTTTTATCTGGATGACTTGTCTATAACAGGTCCAAAGTAGCTGCCTTCTCCTCCTTTTGCCTTCTTGAGATCTTAATTATTACAAAGCCTACAGTTAAGGTAGCTTTTCTGTTTTAATTAGAAATATTTAATTTTCTTTATTAGACTATAGAGACAAGCTTTGAAAATTACTGATAGTTTAAATACTGTGCAAAAGCTTAGAAACCTATGACTTGCACATACAGATCTCTTACTAAAATTTTACCAGACCAAAAGTGGTCCTTAAACCACATTGTAGATTACAGAGTTATTTGCTAGGATTCGTAATAGGTACTGCTAGCTTACTTGTTTTGTCATCTAACCTTAATAATTTCTGCTTGTTTGTAATTCCAAATTTTGTTTTGCCTATTTAGTTTGTTTACAAGTTGCTATTCGTCACATAACAGTGAAATCTAAAGTCATTTACTGTAATTTTCAGTAGTTGTAATTAAGAGACATTTTACTTGAGGGAGTTTTGACTTGAAAAAGTTTGTCTAGCTTGCAACAACCTTGAAATATACTGTTATCAATCTATTCTCTGTAGGTTTTAGAAGCCTGTAAAACAATCTCAGGAAAAGATGGAATCATGATGCTTTTTTTTATTGTTTTGAGTTTCTTAATTAAATCCATGTGTAATCTTCCTTCCTCCCAATTTTGCCTCAGACTTTTTTTCCTTGCAATTCTCCTTAAACTAATTTTACTTGAAAATAAGTATTTGAAAGTAATTCATTTTCTCTGGAATGTCTCATATTTGGAATTGATGCTGCTAGCCTAATACCTTGTCTTTTGCCATTTTTCTTCAGTATCATATAATGAAGAGGAGGCATAAAGCCCTTCAAAGTTGTCAGTGCTGTTAGATCTTTTTTTAAAAGTCTTTGAATTCAGACAACTTGGACTTAGTCATGTAGAAATACCATATATTTATGATCTCCATGCAGAAATTGTATAAATTAAGTGTGATACATTACTGTTCATGAAAGCAAGAATAATCCAGTTTTATTCTATTTGCAGATGCATTCTTTGTGAAAATATATTTGCATTAGTTTGAGTACAAACCAATTTAATGCTTTTGTGTCCATTGCTTCCCACATTTGTATTCTAGCTCTTATGGCGTGATAAAGCTTTCATCTCTTAATCAGGATCAGAATATGGCTAAAGTTTGTGGCTTTGTTACTATTTAATGTCAATTTGTTGATATCAAATGTCAAAAATATTCCTGTTCCTAATTATTTTTTTTGTATACTAGAGAATTAAATACATGTGGGGAAAAAAAGAATTGTAAGCTAGACAAGTCAAAAGAAGGATGGATAGTAGGACAGAAAGTAGAAGATAGAATCAACTTTTTGTGCATGCTTGCTGGCTGGAACTTTTGTTCTGAAGTATTTTTACTTGTCGTGGAGTTAGTTTAAAGTAGGAGTGAGGGGAGTTTCAGTTGTTATCCAAACATAAATCTGGAATAACTTACTGTGTATTAGGAATGAATACCTGGCACGTAGTAAAGACAAAATACTCACTCTGAAATTGTGCTATGTATTAGCAAAGAAAAAATAACATGGTATTACGTGACATAAATAAAAGCAGAGAAGTTTCTGTAAAGCTCACTGTATAATTCCATCCAGCACACCCACACTTAGTGTTTGCTGAACAAAGATTAAGGCCAACAAATCAAGACATAAATTTTGTAGTCATCTTGGCAAAACATTTTTCTGAGAGTGATTAAGTGCCAAGTCTTTATGAATTTAAGGATAAATGTCCTGTCTGGAAACTGAGGTCTTCTAATTAGTAACTGGCAATACAGTTCTGTCTTTGTGGATAGGAGATTACAAGTGACTTTAGCTATACTTTCAATATTAATTAATATTTAGACTTTAGCTGTATGTAGCCTTCCTTTCCTCCTTAGTGCTTTTTACATATCCTAGTGTTTCTGGTCACACACAAGACTTTTTTGCTACTTGATTTGGATAAAGGGGACAAAAAAATACAGGTTGTATCTGTTACAAAGTCAAGTGCATAAAAAATATTAAAAGAACCAATAATCACATTTATTTATTTGTTTCCAGATATTCCAAATCTTCATCACAGATAGTGAAGTGGGAATTACAGGTCACTTATTTCCAAGATTGTCTACATTCTTCAAATACTTTGTTTTGGCTTTTGAAAATTGAAAACTTTTGCAGCTACAATATATGGGTTTAGTTGTCTTTTTATATCAGAATTTTCAGCAGCTTGGCTTTTCACAAAGGAAATTTTAAATCCAAATTTACCAAGCAAATGGCTCCTGTAAGTTTAGTTTACTTTTACGGTGTATTGCTCTAGTCATTAGGGACATGCACTTCAAAGAGTTTTCAGTGTATAGAGAGAAGTTCTGAAGAGAAAATTCTGAAATAGTTTTGATGTAAAATGGCATCTCAAGTGCAGTATTTTTAAAAGGTGAATTAATGCAATTGTAATACAGAACACTAAGAGGATTTCTTTCTGTGGTGTCTATACCATTCAGGAGGTTAACCTCTAGTTATCAGAAATTTAACCACTTTCATTAAAGCAAAATTTTTGTAACTTAGCAAGCACAATAATGATACATTCCACTGCTTTTGCAGTATTACAGAAACCAGAACAGTTGCATTTAAAGGAATGTAAATAGTTAATCTGCTTTTCTTTGAGATATATGCTAAGTTTAATTGCTGACAGAGGTTATCAACTCTTAAGCCTACATTTGACCTGAGCAGCACTGAGTAAAGCAGTGAGCGTGCCTAAACATACTTAACTTTTTTTTTGTTACTGGTCAGTTTCAAACCATGGAGAGTATATTTTCCTGCTTCAGTCCATCAATTGAAACTGGTGCTCAGTGAGGTTTTTGACTGGTAGAGTATGGTCTGTGTTTTCAAACTTGCAAGTTGCCTCATACATCATTATAGTCAGGTTGTTTTATCAATGGTATTTTAGCCAAGACTCCCTTCAGTACTGAATCACTAGGTAGTGATGCTGTGTCAATAGTAGTATTCACAAACATCATACTCATTCACCATTAACTTGAGAAAGAAGGAATAGCTATTGCCCTTACCTCACTGATTGCCTTATCAGAGGCCTGCCTCTGGGCAGGTTTGTTATGCAGTACTGCTTTCACACATATTACTGTATGTGAAGAAGTAAGTACACAAAAATTCTGAACTTTGAAGGGTTTTAATGATTGGAGTAGACTCTCTTGCTAGGGTAACTTAAGTGTGCTTTGGCCTTTTACCACTTAATAATATCTTGCAGGGAATCTTTTCAGTTTTTGTACAAGTTTATAATGGCTAGGTGTAGTAACTGTCTCATATAGTCAGTTATGTGGTACAGAGATGGAATTGCTGTGACAGGTGGAACACATTTAATATCAACTAGGGTGACATTAATAGTCTTTCTGTAGGATGTCCCTGCTCTTAATGTCTGTAGAGCTGCTGCTGCTAGAGCACCTTCATGTCCTCTTGACAGTCTGTGTACACTTTGATAGTGGTCTCTCAATCTTGAATGACCTGAGGCCTCTTGGGCACCTTAGCCCCATTGTCTTTTGTTAGCCGAAAAGGGGTGTTGATATGGAACGTTGCTTGATGTCACTCACAGCGTAAATTTATATATAGACAAGAAAAACATTTTCTGTAGCTATTGTTCTTTGACCTGTGTTTGCATTGTGTTCAAGACTTACCCTTCTGCATTTGTTCACTGGAGTGCCTGAAGGAGTCTTTGATTCTTTCTCAGTCTCTGAAATGCTAAGAGGGGAAAGGGTTGGCTTCTTAGGGCTGCCTACAAAGCATACAGATGTCACTGTCCTGTAAATACACCCCTTTGGATATTACTGAGGGAAAAAAATCTATTATCTTGCTTTCACTATTTAAATGGGTACCTTTGCAATGAAAAACAAGCCACATATAGGTAACAGAAGAGTAATAGTTACAAATAAGCAGATCTTTTAATGATTAAACTGGAATAAAGACATTTGCAATATTTCCATTTATATGGAAACAGTTATTTTTATGTAAATGAATTATGGAAAAGATAGGAAGATGCATACTTCAGCAAGCAACATAAATCTGTACCCAGTTATAACCAAGGATATTCAGAATTTGTCAGCCTAACTCATATGACTCTTAAATTAATTTACTCTCCTCTGAAAATATCTGATATTTGCATGTGTCCAAAAGAAATAACTGATCTAGATAGCCTGTAGGTCTAACATCCATTATGGTAATTCATCGGTTTTACATTATTAAATCATACCATGAAATGTGTTCAGGGAAGCTTACAATCAAATGTATACTTAAAAAGCAGTTTAATTGAAGACCATAAGCATTAATCATAGAATCATAGAGTGGTTTGAGTTGGAAGAGACTTTAAAGATCATCTAGTTCTCACCCCGCTGCTGTGGACAGGGGCACCTTCCACTACACCAGGTTGCTCAAAGCCTCATCAAGCCTTGCCCTGAACACTTGGAAGGATGAGACATCTGCAGCTTCTCTGGGCAACCTGTTCCAGAGCTTCACCAGCTTCAGTGTAAAAAAATTTTTTCTTGCATCTAATCTAATCAGTTTTAAACTATTATCTCTTATCCTATCACTACACTCTCTGATAAGGGGTCCCTTCCCATTCTGCATAACAGTGATACAAGCATCAATCTGAAAACAGCAGGAATACTTATTGAGAAAAATGAAGCATAAATCTTAGGAAAATATCTCCTAGCATCTCTGCAATACTGAATGTATCTAGATTTTGCTGTCATTGCTCACTAGTACTGCAGTTGTACATAGTTAAACCACAAGATGAGTTTGTCTTTCAAATGTGTTGGGGGCTCATCACTTTGTTTACTTATGGGTTTTGCCATAGGTAATCACCCCCTGTTTTTGTTGTGTTTTCTCTCCTTTACAGGTCGTTTGTATGCAATGCAAACAGGGATGAAGATTGATAGTAAAACACCAGAATGCCGTAAATTTTTATCCAAACTTATGGATCAGTTGGAAGCTGTAAGTAGAACTTAACTGCTCTCTGTCAGCAGTAACTGATGCAACTATTCTGTATGCAGACATACTGTATGAATTTATTTTGTATGTAATGAATTGGCGAAATGGTTGAAAGGAGTTAACTATGTGATTCTGTGTGTACATCTGTATGTTTATATGTATTTATGCATGCACATATGTATCTGAAATGTTATACAACAAACATTTACCATAAGATTTTGTTTAGACAACATGAATTACAGCATTTATACATATTTTCTTAAGAAATTTATTTTGAAATACATACAGGAGTTCTAGAAGACTTTTTTCATTGATTTTTGATTCCTTTAAGCTGATTAGGAGTTATATTCTAGGCTAGCCTAGTCCTTAGATGCTTTTGAAATTTTTCACGTAAATTGTTGTACCCAGGGAGTTTTTTTTAAAATATTTCCTAATATATAAAGATACTTGTGATCATTTTGTTTGTTAGAGATTGGGGATCTTATATATGAATTTTTTTCAGCACAATCTTACTCTTGTGGTAAAGATACCTATACCACACTCCTTTGAGTGAACCTGATAGTATTAAAAAGCAAACAGCTTTAAATAGAACAGCTAAAAAAAGGTAAAGTCATTGTGCAGATGGTCAGTTTAAGTTCCAGGAGCTGGGTTTTTTTCATATGCTGTAGTTTTCAATAGTCTTATGCCTCTTAACTGCGTTTTATATCTGATTTTTAGCAATTGGAAGTCCAGTGCACAGTGACTTATTGGTGTGTTACTTCATCAAATTTTGTCATCTTTAGTAGGTCTGGTTTTCATGTTCAAATGGGAAGAGGTGACAAGAGCGATATTAAAACTCTGAAAAATTTTGCTCTTCGTTTCCCAAGGATTGTTAAAATTTGTTGTCTCCTTTGTGGTACTGCAGCAACTAATCTGTCTGCAGTGTTCAGTTACCCCTTTTGTTTCGAATTTGTAAAGACTAGAAAAGCAGCAAAACCCCATGGTTTATGCTTTCAGTTGCTGGTGAGACTGACAACTGATGCTTGAGTATTGAAGTTCCTTCTATGTATCCAAGTGGTGGAAAGATGGAGAGAGCACTTCTAAGCAGATCTAATACAATATTTTGGGAGATAGGAAGCTTGGGTATATTGACAAGTTGGACCTCTACAGTAATTTAATAGCAAGCATTTTCAGTCTGTCCTTAACCAGCAGGGAACAGAAAGGTGTGCTCTAGATCTGTGCTAAATGTTTCTCACAGCTTTCTGTGTGTTGCCATAACTGATTGTGTTAGAGATTAAGACAGAAGCTTACAAACAATCCTGAACTTCATAGTAGCAAAGATTAAAACAGTGTACATATATCTGGAAATTACCAGATTTTTGCAAGAAACTTCATAGTATTCCATATATGTGGATTAATTAAATACAGTGATTTTGTATCCAAACTGCATGTTTCTGTCAGAAATATTTTACATATAATTGTGTTGTTTTTCTTTTCCTATAGGTAACTGTTTCATTTAAATGTTTTAGTAAAATTTGCTTGATTTTAGGTTCAAATTATGAATCATCATTTAAAACATCACTACTGCTGTATTGAATCACAGATATTGTGAAGGGTAATTTCTAAAGCAAACAACTTGGTTAATATTTTCAGAAGTATGGGTAACTGCGTGTTATTTGTAATCATCTCCATTGAACATCAGATCAAGTATAATGTTATTTTCTAATTGTAAAGTGTATATATATATATAGGTTGGTGAAATATATATAACCAAATCATTTTCTTTCTCAATTAGCTTCATTTTCATTTTAGTTATACATCCTGCAACTTACAAGCTGTGGTACACTCACAAGAAAAACAATTACACTTTGTAAAACACATTTTGAAAACTACGTGGATTATGAGTTTCACAAAAGTCTTCAAATTCAAAGTTCTGTTTGGAAAGTTTATATTTCACTACTGAAATTGAGTAAGCTTTCTGGCAACATTCTATGTGCTGAAAAGTTGGCAGCAGTCTAAAAAATATGGAAATGCAGCTTGCCTGATTAAATTTTCTTCACAGGCACAGTGAAAAATAACTGCCATTCAGGGATTGTTTTTAAATCTTTTGGCAAAATAATGGCTGCAGGTTAGTATCGTGCAGTGTTCCTGTTTTTGTTCTCTAAGGATAACCTGAGATTTCCTTACATGCAAACAGTAAGCCTATTCAGAAGCTGTAAATCCACCTGTTGTAACTGTTAGAGAGTTATTTGCTTTACTGATTCCTGAGGGTTCTTGTACTATAATGTCTGAAAAGAGGTCGTTGAATTGCAGTACACTGAACTGAAAATTACACTGAAAATTCCAGTAAATCCATGGGTAGGGTTCAGACACTTTGAAAGATATAATGAACTGCAGTGAAATAATCTTCCAAGAGGGAAGACTCATGATCACTCTGTCCTACAGTACCACTGTAAAGCATGCATTAGTTTATCAATTGAACTTTACTGAATCCTGACACAGGCTTCAGAGTGCTAGGTCTTTTGGATAGTAAGGGGAAAAATACCTATAGCTATTCCTTCACAATATTGTACTTGTGTTTATTTTTGACAGGGTTTTTTTAATTATTTTTTTTTATTTTAGGTATTTTGCAGTTGAAGACAGTATTCAGAGCTACTTACTTATCCCTCCAAAAGAATTTGCTTTCTTTTTAGCATGCTGCTTTTAGCATTTGTTATGTTAGAAGCTGGAGATTTCTAAAAACAGTTAAAGTGTATGTTGTTCCTTTTTTAAATTGCACTTGGCTTTGTCTAAATTAGCAGCTTCTTGTATTTGAATTAGATTGCAAAATTGCTAGGGTCTAATAACGTTACATATTTTTTTCAACTTTTTTCAGATGAAAAAGCAATTTGGTGATAATGAAGCAATTACTCAGGATATTGTTGGTTCTGCTCATGTGGAGAATTATGCTTTGAAAATGTTTTTGTATGCAGACAATGAAGACAGAGCTGGGCAATTTCATAAGTAGGTGAAAATCTTTGGTTTTGTTATCTGAATTAGGGTCCAGTCAGGAAATTTGAATATCCATACTGTTTAATTTTGCTGGAAACAAGAATTGGGCTTTAGTGTATTCATTTCTCTTTTCGAAAACTCAATTTGGAAGTGCTTGTTTGACTCTTAACTTCACACATTAGCTGATATCCTCCTTCTTGTGTTCTTCAAGAGGTTGTTCATCTGCTGGCAAGCCTTCTAAAACTCCAGGTTAATATTGAGCTTGAGATCGAGCATGTTACAGTTTCTGCCATCCAGCGATATTAAAATAGTTGTGATGGTACATTATGATTTACAGCAATTACTACAACAAATTGATGGCTTTTTCTGAGATGGTAAAGGAAGTCCTATGTCAATATTGAACATTCTAAAGTAGAAACTAAGTGCAGAACACATGACCAGCTTTAAAAAATACTTAAAACTTACTGCATAGTAGTCAGGAGATTAGTAGTTAGGAGATTTAGGTATTGCTAAATTTAAACATTGTGAAGTAATTTCTGTAACATCAGTTTGAAAAAAAAAAAAAACACCTAAAGTGATGAGAAATAAGACAGTATGACCTGAAATGCTAACTTACTAAAATGTGATCTTGAGAGACTGATACTTAACAAGTTAGTGAAATACTTTTTTTGTTACAGAAACATGATAAAGTCCTTCTATACTGCAAGTCTCCTCATAGATGTGCTAACAGTATTTGGGGAGCTCTCTGAAGAGGTAAGTGTTAGGAATTCCAGTGTATTATCTGATAGCTTTTGCTAGCACAGGTGCTGATTACTATTTTAGTTCTGTAACTTGAATAGAAACTTCAAAGAACGTTAAGTTCTATTTGTGTAGTCAAATACATGTTAGTAAGTCAGAAGGAATTGTTCTAAGTATTTCAAATAAATTATATGTGAAATATTAGACAAATATCTGTTTCATGACTTAGATACCAGTTAGAAATTCAAAGACTGATTATTACTGTAAGACACATAGCATTACATGGAGCAAGTAGGAATGATTACAGGGAAAAATGACGCAAGCTTTCTGGCTTTTTCTGCCTTTACTTTTTTTCACTCTGCAAGAACTTTAGTTCTGGTAATTGATGTGTAATTATGTACAATTTTATTTAGATATTTTTGGTTTTGCAAAAAAAAAAACCCCACTTCTAAAACATGATTCGTTAAGTTATAATAATGTGAATTTACTTCATAAAATACGTCTTACTCTTTGGCCATTAAGAATGTTTTAATTCAAAAAATGATCTACTAAAGTAACTAACACAGTGCTCTTTGTGGCAGGTAATCTTACAATTAAACAATTAGTCCAGAATTGGCTGAACAAGATCATGATTACTTTATTAAAGCACACCTGAATAATCTCTTGATCTGTTTTAAAACAAACTTTTCTGTTAGATGCAAGGTGAGCCGCTCTCTGTTATTCATGCCCCACAAAAGCATTTATCTCTGATACAGAAGAGCAGGTACTCAAAATTAAAATTAAAAGTGAGATTTCCTTGCTGAAATAACTGAATGAAAAGATCAGTTTGAAAATGTAATGGTATAGTTGCTAACTTCTGGCAAAGGAGAAAAAAATAGAAAGCTGCTACTGAATCATGAAGACAAGTTTCAGATTATTAAAGGAAGATTGAAATACCTGCAAAAGTAAATAAAAAACAGCAACAAAGCTAAATAATCTAAGAGAGAATCAGTAGGTGCTGAATATAGAATCATAGAATCATTAAGGTTGGAAAAGACCTCCAAATCAAGTCCAGCTATTGACGCAACACCACCATGCCCACTAAATCATGTCACAAAGTGCCAAGTCTACATGTGTTTTGGACACCTCCAAGGATGGTAGCTCCACCACTTCCCTGGGGTCACTGTTCCAATTCAGTGTAGATTTTTTTCATAATATCCAAACTGAATGTCCCCTGGTTCTCAGGACACCTAAATCCACAGAGGTAATCTACAAATATTTTTTCTCATGGACTTGAGTGTTACAAGCTTCCATGCTTACACTAGTAAAAATGTGTGAGAAACCAAAAGTTCTGTTGCTCTGCAGGCTTAGACTGTAGGAATCCGGTGCATGGGACAGCGCACTGATTCAGAGACTCCTCAGAGGTCCTGAGGCAATCCTTCTTGCAGATGGAAAAAAATGTCATAAATATTGAAGTGGAATGCTAGCAGTGTTAAGCTTACTACTGAATGAATTATCAAGAAATAATTACAGTACTAGAACAGAGAAGAGATGTATGGGCTGTTAAATCTTGCATGTAGAAGAATTCCATCTATTAACACTTCCTGGCCAGGAATGATTATTAAAAGAAAGTATCTCTAACAGAAAGCTATGTTTTCTAATTATATTTTTCCTTTCAGAGGTATATTGAATTCATTTTAATAAATCTGTCATCATGATAGACTTTTTTCTGATGAGCATTTTATTTGCATAAATGAAGACCATATCTTCCTCCTGGGCTGCGTGAGGCTCCTGATGGATAATAATGCATCGAATATGAACAAGGGAGCTTGCTGGAGATACCCATTATACTGTGACTCTCTACTTTGTTCTAAATCACAGTGCAATAGCCTTTGTGAAGTAAAAATTTGAGTTTCATTTCATAAGCTTCTTGCTTAATTCTCAAAAACTTTGAATGTAATTTCAGCCAGGACTTTTAAAGAGAGATTATTCTGTCTGCCTTCGTTTCCAAACCACCTAACCTGGGATTGTTACTGTGGAAATTTGGGTTCACCAGTACCTTGCCTGTGATGACGTTGATATGAAACATGCCATCAGCCTGCACTGATCACTTGGCCAAGTTATGCCACTCATCTTTCCACATTTTTCATCTCTGTTTATATTCAGCTTTGTTCATTGAAATATATTACCTCATAACTGTCAGAACTGTTTGTTTCTCTTGCAACTTTTGATTTGCATAATCAGTTAAGATTTCTCATAACAGTTGAGAACTCTTCCTGGATTAAAAAACAGTATTGAAATAGGCCCAGGAGATATAAAGTGGCCAATCTTCATTTCATGTTTTGACATATCAAAGTTGTACCTAAGAACAAGGAAGTTACATTTTTAAAAATGAAATGGAAAATCTCAAAGTAGTTGAGATTCTTAAATTTATTTCAATCAGTCATGCCTTGTGAAAAGAAGAATTTATGAAAACCCAGGTGAAATGATTTTCCTCAATTCCTTTTTCCCAGAAACTGAAAATAATGAAAAATCATTTTGATTTTCTTTAAATACTGAAGTTTTTTTCAATTTCAAATTGAAATGGATTCAAAGGAAAGCAGCAGATTCACTTCACACTGCTACTGCTTTATATTGGCACTATTTGAGAAGATTGGAATTGGTAAAAATTATGTTGACCATCAATATAGTAATTAAGTTTTGAGAAATATAATATTTTTTCTAAGAACTGAACTACTCAATATCATTAACACTCTAAAGTCATCATTATCCTAACCCCTTACTCTGCAGATTTTTATGTATTGCTCAAGTCCTTAATCTGATTTTTAGCTGTGTTCTAAAGATATTAAATGAAAATATTATATGTCCTAGAATATCCCACAACACACCACACTAATCTGCAACAAGAACAGCCTTTGTGTATTTGTGGTTTTAAATACATTTTCTATATTAATGTGATTATAAATGATTTTGTATTATTGATTAGGAGTTGTATTTGAAGTTTCAGATATTTAGGTTTTAAGTAAACAATCACCTAAGTTTATGGAGATAGGAAGTTTTCTTTCTTATCTCACATCAGTAGTTACTACTTAGTGCTCTATCTTTCATGCTAGTTGGTCCTGGTATGATTTATTTTCTTTTCCTGATATGCTGCACTAAGTGAAGATCTCCACATTTTCCTTTCATGCTGAAATCCTATAGAGCTGTTCTTTTTATTTTTTTTTTTAAATTCCCCAGTTAGCTTCACAGTGTTATTTATCTTTAAACATGTGTCAGATGATATCAGAGTAAGCAGTTTAGTTTGATAATCTCTTCTCAGGGTGGAAAACCTGCTTATATTTCTGTTTTGAATGCATGAATTGGTAGCAGTGAGAGGTTAAAATGTCTGACCTTTTTGCTTCCCCAGAATGCCCAGCACAGGAAGTATGCCCGGTGGAAGGCAGCTTACATTCATAACTGCTTGAAGAATGGAGAGACTCCTCAGCCTGGGCCAATTGGATTGGAAGGAGAGAGCTTTGGTATGTGTTTCCCTTTTCTTTTTAAAGGAGCAAAGGGCTGGGTATACACAGTTCTTCAGAGAGCACCCCAGAGGAAGCACAGCTTCCCTGCTTAATGAAGGCAGCCTTCAGCTTTGTCTTTTCTGCTTCTCCTACTTGTATTTTTATTGAACCTTACTATTAGAGGCCTTCTTGCTTCAGCTGCAGGAAGCTTTGAGCTCACTGGCCCTCATCCTGGTGGGGAATTTTAACCATCCAGACATCTGCTGGAAGAACAACACTGCAAGCTGTAGGCAGTCCAGGAGACTCCTGGAGTTTATGGACGACAACTTTCTGGCACAGGTTCTAGACAAACCAACCAGGGATAAAGCACTGCTAGACCTAGTGCTAACCAATGAAGAAGACCTCATTAAAGAGATGAAGATTGGAGGAAGTCTAGGCTGTAGTGACCATGCCTTAGTCAAGTTCATAATATCTAGAAATGTAGGCATGGTGCAGAGCTTTGAACTTCAGGAAGGCAAATTTCCAGCTGCTGAGAGACTTGTTGGGTGAGGTCCCCTGGGATACTGTCCTTAGGGACAAAAGAACCCATCAGAGCTGGAAGTTCTTTAAGAATACTCTTCTTAGAGCACAAGAGCTCTCCATTCTTCTATGCAAGAAATCAAGCAGGGCAGGAAGGAGACCGGTGTGGCTGAGCAAGGACTTGCTTCTCAAGCTGAGGTGTAAGCAGGAAATGCAGAGGCAGTGGAAGCAGGGACAAGTCGCCTGGGGAGACTACAGGGAAATGGCTAGGAAGTGTAGGAGTGGGATAAGGAAGGCCAAGGCGCAGATGGAGCTGAACTTGGCGAGGGATGTAAAAATAATAAAAAAGAGTTCTATAAGTAAATTAATCAGAAAAGGAAGGTCAGGGTGAGTGTTCCCTCTCTGATGAATAAGGAAGGACAGTTAGTCTTCAAGGATATGGAGAAGGCAGAGCTGCTCAATGAGTTCTTTGTTTCAGTCTTTACTGGTAGCCAAACTTCCTGCAACGACCAGGATTTTTTAGCCCTAGGTGAGTGTTGGGGGAGTGAAGGGCCTCCCTGTAAGTGAAGAACAGATTTGTGATCACCTTATGAAACTTAATAAGAACAAGTCTCTGGGCCCTGATGGCATACATCCTGGGGTCCTGAGGGAATTGGCTGATGCAGATGCAGAACCACTCTCCATCATATTTGGCAAGTCATGGAGGTCAGATGAAGTCCGAGGTGACTGGAGGAAGGGTAACATCACCACCATTTTTAAAAAGAGTAGAAAGGAAGACCCAGAGAACTACAGGCCAGTGAGTCCCACCTCTGTGCCTGGGAAGATCATGGAACGGATAGTCATGGAAGTGATGTTAAGCCACATGCAAGACAAAGAGGTGATTCTAAGAGGCCAACATGGATTCACTAAGGGCAAATTGTGCCTGACCAATCTGGTGGCCTTCTATGATGGAATGACTGCATCAGTTGATGAGGGAAGACGGACTGATGTTGTCTACTTGGACTTTTGTAAGGCCTTTGATTCAGTCCCTCATAATATCCTTATATCAAAATTGGAAAGATATGGATTTGGTGGGTGGTTTATTCGGTGGATAAGAAATTGGCTGGAAGGACACAACCAGAGAGTTGTGGTCAATGGTTCTTTGTCGAGGTGGAGATCAGTGACAAGTGGTGTCCCTCAGGGTTCTGTCTTGGGACCAGTGCTCTTCAATGTCTTCATCAGTGACCTAGACATGGGTATCAAGTGCATCATCAGCAAGTTTGCAGGTGGCATGAAGCTGAGTGGTGTAGTTGATAACGCCAGAAGGCCAGGATGCCATCCAGAGGGACCTGGACAAACTCAGAAAGTGGGCCCATGAGAATAAAATGAAGCTTAATAACTCCATGTGTAAGGTCCTGCATCTGGATAGGGGCAATCCTAGATATGAGTACAGACTGGATGAGGAACTCATTGAAAGCAGCTGTGTAGCCCAGAGAGAGACTCACAGCATCAGGAGAGGCATGACCAGCAGGTCTAGGGAGGTAATTCTGGCTCTCTACTCTGCCCTTGTGAGACCCCACCTGGAGTACTGCATCCAGTTCCAGGGTCCTCAGCATAAAAAAGATGTGGACCTGTTGGAGTGAGTNCTAGTGTACCTCCCCTATGAGGACAGGCTGAAGGAGTTGGGTTTGTTCAGCCTGGAGAAGACTTCGAGAGGATCTTGTAACAGCCTTTCAGTACCTAAAGGGGGACTACAAGAGAGAAGGGGAAAGACTTTTCAGCTGGTCTAATTGCAATATGACAAGGGGGAATAGTTACAAGCTGAAGGAGGGGAAATTTAGACTAAGGCTTAGAAGGAAGTTCTTTACCTGGAGGGTGGTTAGGCACTGGCACAGGTTGCCCAGAGATGTTGTGGATGCTCCATCCCTGGCAGTGTTCAAGGCAAGGCTGGATGTGACCCTGGGCAACCTGGTCTAGTGGGAGGCATCCCTGTCCATGGCAGGGGGGTTGGAACTAGATGATCTTTAAGATCCCTTCCAATCTGGGCCATTCTGTGATTGATACTGTTTGATTGACTTATTTAAATTGATTGATCATAGATGAATTAAACTTCAGGGCAAGCAAATGACTGTGAGACAGCCCCTTTCTCCCTGTACAATGATGTGGGTTTCAAAAAACATTTATGACCTACTCTTTGTAGACTAGATTTCCTGCACTTTCTCATTCATCCCATTTTCCCTTATGTTTGTAGTTATTCCCTGAGTTCTTCTGTCTACCCGACTTTCCTGTACAGAATTCCTTGAAGTCGCCTCCTTAACTGTTAGATAAAAAGTGATGATTTCCAAGGATATTTACTTACCAAATGACTATTTCTCAAAACATGTTGTTGTAAACCTCCCAAATTGTAACTTTTCCTGTCTTCTGTTTAACACGCTTATATTTGTCTAAACTCTGCTGCTGATTTAAAAGTCCTAACTCCTCAGTAAGAAAAATTAGGGGTATCCAAACTTTTCTCATTTACAGATACCACCACTGTGAAGCAGATATAAGCTAGCCTCTTCATGAAGTAACAGAACACATACTAAGCAGACTGTCTTTTTCAAGAGCACATAGATCACATCCTAACCTATTCTGAGAAAGGCAGCTCCATTCTTTTATTTCATTATGTGTATTTTTGCTAAAAATAACTAAACAATCAAACCAGAGCTGCCATATTACATCAAAACTTTGTTACTCTATTTCTAAATTACAGATCCACAAAATTCAGATATGTACAAGTTTTTTGTGAAGTCAAATGAAATAAAGTACAAAACTTTGTTAAACTGCTGGAAAACAGACTAATTCTGCACAATGACAATAACCTCTGTGTATGTAACCTCTTCACATAATGAAACAACTAAGAACATTAGATTTTTTTTCTAAATTTCCCTCTGAGCTAGCATACAAGAATTTGTGGATTGAATAAATGTCACTCAGGTTGCTGCTTATTTGTCTCTTAACTTAAACTTGAATTCAGTAATACAAATATTTCTTGTAAAAAGGATCAATAAGCAAATCTGCAATGCAAAAGAGATAAATCTCTACTTGGAGAGTGTGGCTTGTGTCTGACTTGTAGAGCCACCTTGTGGAGGTGGCCAAATAAAGTTTTATGAACATATGTATTAATACATCTAAACCCTATATTTACATGTGCATACATATATACACAAGTATTTATTTCTTTGTTTCCATTCATTCATGTTTGGAGTCTCTACTTGAGTCTTGGGTGGATTTTGAAGTCTGAACCTGTAATT
This sequence comes from Bucco capensis, assembly GCA_013396975.1. Classification (NCBI taxonomy): domain Eukaryota; kingdom Metazoa; phylum Chordata; class Aves; order Piciformes; family Bucconidae; genus Bucco; species Bucco capensis. The sequence continues at coordinate 62,282 of VWZO01019260.1, forward strand.
TCAAATGCTATTAATAGGCTTTAATTTTCTGCACATTGTTTTTATTTTAAATATGTGAAAACATTGGAAAACTGGTTTCTCTTCTCATTCTCAGTCTTCTCATCATGCAGTCTTATGTTTTGAAGTGTCTTACCTGTTTTTTTAATGTAAAAACAGGAAAATGGACTATTTATAGAAAGATTAAACTGGTGGTCCTTCCAGCAATGTATGGCATCCTATTCCATTTGGCAGCCACTTTAGCAGAAGACAAATGTGCAGCAGAAGATAAAAGATGACACAGTAGCGTGAATAAAAACTGTCTAGCTTACCACCTGTATCAAACAGTGAGCAAAGTATGAGGAACTAAAAGATAAACAGACTTACTCCTTCCAAGGCAGCCTTTGTTAGAAAGTAGTGTATTGCTTGAAGTGTGAGAATTTTCTGTTGTCTTCCAAATGTGAAGTAGAGAACATGGCACATAAGTTGAAGTTAAATGGGTCTAAGGAGAATTCTTATTGCTGTCTTAGGTTATACCTAGTGGGAGAAGGAAAATGTGAAATAATTATTAGGAAAATAATGCCCACCGTGGATCTGGTCAGATACAGAAAAGAATCCAAGAGAGGTTGTGGAATCTCCATCTTTAGAAGTACTCAAAACCCATCTGGACACAGTCCTGGGCAACTGGCCCTAGCTGACTTTGCTTGCAACAGGAGGCTGGACTAGATGACCTCAAGAGGTCCCTTCCATTCTGTGCCCAGAGCAGCATGATCTGCATTAGTGCTGCAGTGAGTGAGGAATTGGACTGGGTATCCTGCAAGGAGTCCTTTAGTGTTTTCATGATTGTTGATAAAATCATTCAGTTGTATATGGAAAACAGAATTAATGAGAGGAAAAGGGAGAGGGACAGATAAGAGTTCTTCTGAGGTTCAAATTCAGCAAAAATAGTCTGAATAATGGCTCTCCACATTGTAATCTCTTATCATTTATATGTCCTGGCCACCATTATATTTTTTTAAAAATACTGAAATTTTAAAATATATTCTCACCATTTTTTTTTTTAGTGAGAGCATGTGTGTACCAAGTATCTATCCCTGTTTATTGCTAGCCTTTATTTTGTTCAAAGTGTCTAAAATCTGGTGTGCCAGTTACAATTTTTTGCAATTTCCTGGGTTTATTTGTGTATTAGTACTGTAGAAACACTACAACATAAGTAAAATCACATATGATTATGATACAATTGGATTTTCAAGCTACCAGTTCATTCTTATTATTATGTTTTCCTTACCTAAAGATGCCCTAAGCACTTGAGTGGCTATCATATCCTTTGAAATACATTCCAATCTAGGCAAGCTATGTTTGAAGTGAAGCAATAGGAAGCTTTATTTGTTCTTCAACATACAGTCTTTTTCAAGGTAGTTTTCTTAACTGCTGGTGGAGCTGTAGCGAGACAGATTTATGATGCAACTCGAGCTGCAAACTTCATCTTATCCTTGTAAGTTAAATTACACCAGTTTGATAATTCAATGGAGAAGACAACATGGGAAAAAAAAATCTTTTCTTATAGTGAATATAATGAATAGTTCAATTAAATATTCTAGCTTTATATGAGTGTGCTTTAGTGGTCTGGCTCATAGTGTGGTAATATTTACAAAGCTCACCTGATTATGTGAAATGAATTATGAATTCTAAGCAATTGCAAAAATAGACATTCTAAGCAAAGATTTCAGAGCTTTTGCTAAAAATATGAGTATACAGCTTCTGCAGAAACAGTAATTGTTCCTCAGTAGTAACAAGTAGGCTCTTCATTTTATTTATGTGGAGGCAAAGGTAACTGAGTTGCTCAAGGCTGCAGGAGAACCTATTGTAGAAGGGAAAGTAGAATTCAGACTTTACTCAAATCCTTACTATTCATTGCAGGTCATTACAAGTGATAGTGTGAATTGGTGAAGACTCGATCTTACTACCAAGTTACCTCAATGTGCAACTTAAAAAAGGATGCAAATGCTATGAGCCAAAATTTTAATATCCTTATTGATAGGGAGTCTGTGTTGTCTAGAATTTGGCAATATCATTTTATTTCTTGAATTGTATTTCATGTAGTAAGAGAATTTTTCATGCTTATTTTCTGAGCAATGAATGAGTGTCATTTGTTTTTGGAAATTAACTCCATAGTGTAGGTGTCCATAATGCTTTACATAACCAAGACAAAAGTTATATGCAACATAATTTTTATTAGAAGAATCAGTTAAAAAAAATGTCAATTCTTGCTTTGTGCATCAGAAGAAAAGCAGCATTGTTTGAATGTATGATGGGACCTTCCCCATTCCTTTCTGCTTGCTCATTTTCTTCCCTTGCAAGTGGAAAAAATCTGTTTAAACACAGTGAAACTAGGTCTCTGTAGCTTGACAAATTACCATTTTTTTCCAAAGTGTTATTTTCTTTGTGATTCTTGAAAACCATACTGTGACTCTTGGAGATGTTTTCACAGTAACATAGCCATGCTTTATGCAGTTGTGCTGTTGGATTTATGGATGCTTTTTTCAGGATGCCATCATGGAAACCCTAAAATGACATGCTTGATTTTTTTCAATGAAGTTGGAGTACACATCTTAGAGTACACATAAAGGTCACTTAGCAGTAGCCCTAGGTCACCCAACATAATTTTATTCTAATGGAAAAAAAATGTAAAATGTGATTTCAGATATGAATGTGTTCATAAATAGTCATGGTATAGCTATAGTAAAACACATAAAATGTCATCACTTTCCTTGCAATATATAACATGTATTCTACATTTATATTACAGAATTATAGGAAACTTCTATAGTCTCAACTAGTAGGAAGAACAATTTATGAAAAGTTGATGGATTTTTGAGGCCATTTCTCAACGTTGTGGAAAAAATAAAAATACATGTAATTTTAAGAAGGAGTGGTCCAATAGAACCTTATATTGTGTATCTTTTAACAACATTTCAAGCCAAAGAAAAACAGTGCAGCAGAATTTCAGAAAAAAAAGTTTTAAATTAAAATTAATATATTACCTTTTTAATTCTCTGGACTACTTAAAAAGAGGTTAAATTCCAGAGAATTGGAGGAGTCTGGACTCCTTAAAAAAATTAAAGTTTTGCTAGTTTTAAATTTAGTCCTCTGGGCTGCTGAAGTTAAGTCATCATCAGTGCTTCCGTAGACTAGATAAGAGAATGCTATTAAGCCTTGAGAATCCTATGGGCTCAGGGTTATCCATCTTACTTCACAAAATCTTGCCTCTCATTTATAAATAAGTTTTAAATACAAACAAACAGATAATCTAGATACACTTTAGCTCAGAGAAAAATCCGAAGAGCACATGGATACATTATGCTGGGATCCAAGCACAAAGCCTGATGAGGTTCCAAGACAAGAAATTCAACTGGAGCTGAAACTGAATGTGAAACAATTGTGTCACTGTTTCATGGCCTAATATTTCAGCGTCCTTAAGCAAATTGCAAGGAACTTTAAATTCTAGGTTATTACTGCTTTATGAGAAACTAATTCTCTAATTTTTCTAGCATTCATTCCCATTCCCTGGAAAAGATCTTTTTTTCAATAATGTTATGAATGTTCAAACCACAGAACTTTAGAAGTTTGTTGACTTAAATGTTCTTTTCTAGCAGCTTGAAATCCTTTTATTTAGCACTACAGTTAAAACTATTCACAAGTACTATAAGCACATATCTCAAAATAGTTCTAATACTTCAGTCTTTGATAAAGAATATTTTAAATATTTACTTTGCAAAAAGAATAGTTGTAATGCTTTTATGATGACATTTAGGCACATTACGCACCTAAAAAGAGTTAATTTAAACAAAGCTACTTTTATGTTGAATACTGTTTAACATTTGCCAGTTGCATAATGAGCAAATCAAACAGTTGAGTTTGATCTTTTGATACATATACCTGATTAAAAAGTATATCACCCTTTTGTGAATCTGCCTCTAACAGGGTGTTCAGAACTTCTAATGCTTTTTCTGGTGTTTATTTTTGGTTGGTTGGGTTGGTTTGTTTTTTGTAAGACTATGGACTATACAGTGAGGAATTTTGAAGCTGAATTTAGGAATGTCTTGGAGAAAAGATGGGGAGGTAATACAAGACAGAAGTATGGGGCAAGAGGTTGCAGATACAGCATATAAAGTCCTGGTGCAGAGAGAGAAATCATAATGGAAGTGAAGAGCCAGATAAGGGCAACAGGAAGCTGCCAGATGCAGAACAAAGGAATAAACACGTTAAAGATTTAAGTCTGGGCAAGAAAAAAATTACAGGTAATTTCTCTTAATTGAGATACTAGGTACAATAAAAGCATGTTTTCTCCCACTCCTTGGTTCTTAAGAGTGGCTTAATTTTTACAACAGCTTTCCCAATATACTAGCTACAGGGAAACACACTACATGGAAAATCCAACTTTATGGCTACAATTTGACCAAACTATAATTGATAAGTGTTACAAATAAACCTGGACAGTCTTGCTTTCAGACAGCTTGATGAGTGTTCTGCATAACTATTTCATTAATCTTATATATAGTAAGTGTCTGGGATTTTTTAAACTCGATTTTATTTTCTGATGTTGTTTTAAAATAATTTTTGAGTTCACACCAAAACCATTGAAAAATACTCCATTCAACCAATGGCTTATTCCTATCATTACATTATTATTTAAAAGGTAGCATATACAGTGTTTATTTGTGAATCTTGCCTCTTTTTTTCCAATTTTAACACATTTACTTCCATGCATGTTAGCCACATGATATTGTAGTATGAGTTACTAGCAAAAAGTACAGCAAAGAGGAAAATTTGGCACCATAAAATGTCCTTTGCCTTCCAGAAATCTGCCTGATGTTTGTTTGCATGTCAGAAATAGCTTCATAAAACCACAGCCTGAGTTACTGGTTACAGCAAGTGAAAGTAATTTTCACAAGAGTAACATACAAAAATTTTACCATGTTGTCTGTTTTTATATTAAATTTTGCTAGTGGTGCTTGACATGCCTGACAGAGCTTTGCTTTTTGGTTTGTTTGCTTCTTAATATATTTAAGTAAAGATTCATGGTATTAGGCTGGTGATTTGGGGGATTTGTGAATTTGTTTATTAGTACTTGGATATTTCGAATGAAAGTAAGCTACTGCAACTTTACAGTATAAAACAAAAATATATTCTTTAACTGTGTATTTATTAAAGTCCAGAAAAATGTCCTAATGACAAAACTGTTGACTGTACTCTGCATTATAACCCTTTATTGCAGTAAAATGTACTATGAATTAGAAGATGTTTAATCTTTTTTTGTAAAGGTAGTACCTGAACTTTTTCTGAGAGGAAGAGGAGCCTTACATGGGAAAAAATTCTGATATTTGGAATAGTAATATTTGTAATAGTAGATTGTTTAATTACTAAGCACTGGAGGTGTTTGCATAATACATAATCTAATGTAGTTGAAGATCTTTGTGGATTTCTTAAGGAGGTTGTAGTGAGGTGGGGATCAGTCTCTCCTCCCAGGTGACTAGCAATAGGACAAGAGGAAATGGCCTCAAGTTGCACCAGGGGAGATTCAGTTTGGATATTTGGAAAAATTGCTTCGCTGAAAGAGTGGTTAAACCTTGAAATAGTCTTCCCAGGGAAGTGGTGGATTCACCATCCCTAGAGGTCTTCAAAAAAATGTGTAGATGTGGCACTTCGTGACATGGTTTAGTGGGCATGGTGGTGTTGGGTCGATGGTTGGACTTGATGATCTCAGTGGTCTTTTCCAACCTATAATTCTATGATTCTGTTTGCCTAATAAAATTGGGCCATTAGCCTTGAAAGCAATACTGAATAAACTAGACCAGAACCTTAGGAACATGACTAGATTGAAAAATATCCATGGGTTTTGTACATGCTATGAGATATATTGAACCTTGTTATACTTATAGTGCATTATGTACTCTTAACTGTTCTAGATACAGTTATAACTCAGCTAAGCTGCATTTTGTTTTCTTGTTATTACTTTCCCAATATTTCCCCTTTTTATTGTTTATTTGTGGTTTGTGTAACTGATGTGGGGTGGACGGATTGGCACTGTCTTTCTTTTTATGAAGAGCTTGTAATGCAAATACAGTTTTCCATATTCTGGTTCATGTATATATTAAAATATGAATTACTGCATACGTGTACTATCTTGCTCAGCTATGGTGGAAGCAGTACATGGAGGTATGAGGGATTGTACTAATGAGAAAAATTGCTTTTAATAAGGTTAGTTAATGTGATAATCTTTCAATTTAAATAGAAGAGATATTTGAAAGTATGTATATTTTTAGATCTTTACCCTATGGTATGTTGCGTTTTACTTTGTCCAATCAGCCATCGGTGGTTTGAATTAATTAAAATGTTTTGTCACACTGTGGTGGCAGTTTTTCTACTAAAAAAATTCAAAAGGAAGTTTTAAAAGAAATCCTAATTTATCTAGTGTTTGTACAGAAGAGTTGCAATAATGCCATTTTATGTCATCTTGGCAGATGTTGAAAGAGAAGAAGCAGGGACATCTTCTCTTCATAGTGGAACAACTCAACCAACATCATCATCATCTACATATGAAACAAATAACACACCAAGTAGTAATTACACTGGCATACATATACCACCAGGTGCCCATGCACCAGCCAACACTCCAGCTGAAGTACCTCAAAACACAGGTATGTCCTAAATCACACTCAAAAAATTAATGCCATGATTGAGAGGCAAATTCTAGCCCCCTTTCTATTGCACATAAAGTGAAATAATACAGGTATTCTGTGGCAGGAGCAACTTTATAAATTAACATTGTAAAAATGCCATCATAAATGTTTTATGTTTTTATGGTTTTCATGATTTTTAAAAGACATAATTCATATTTTGGAGTACTTTGCCAGAAGAAATATATGGACTGAAAGAGTGAGTGTTCTGATCACCTATAAAGTAGAGCACTATTTGAATCTTTCACTTGATAGATTAAATTGTATTAACTTCATTTCATATTCCCTGTGCAGGTAGACTGCTGTTCATTGTGTGGGAATATATTCACCATAATGTTGAAAACATTACAACAACATTGTAACAATTGTGCCTCATGTACCATTCATACTTCTCTTTGGTTTTGTGCTCCTTTTCCTATTTTTTGACTTTAGTGTGATTGACCTCAAACACTATTATTAATGGAAATTTTATCCCTACTGCTAAATATATTGGCTCCTACATCCTCCTTCTTATTCAGTGTCATTTTTGGACCAAAACCATGTTCTTAAAAATCCAAAGCTCTTACTACTTGCTGTATTAAAAAAGAAGAAATAATTTTTAAAAAGTATTAAATGATTTGTGAATACTGCTTTTTCAAGACTAAAAAAACTAAAAGCTCCTGATTTCAAGCCTGATGATCATTTGATTGTTCTGATAAATGTTTGTGTTACTGAACATATGAGATGTTTTTGTCACACAGCCCCTCCGTTTATTGTACTTTCCCATTTTAAAAGTGCTTCACCCTGTGAAAAGTTCAGGATGCTCTTTTTTTTCAGCTTTATCAAAGGGAAATCCTTCAGATAGGTGGAGTTTTTTGGGTCTAGGAGGGAGAGTTTGTTGTTTTTTACATTCAGCCTATTTTAATATTTAGCTCCGTTTCTACCACATCTGAGAATTATGGAATATGTACTTTGTTGGAATACATCAATTCTCTGCATTACATAGTTTTAACCCCATCAATCATTCCATGATATAACAGGTAATTTTAAAAAGTAACATCTTCTTACATAGCAGATGTTGTAAAAATAAATCTAATTTTAGTCTGGTATGTTCTGGACATACTACGAAAACATAGTTTTGGATCAAAGCAAATGAGAGTGTCTAAAATGTGAACACAGCTACAAGAATGCTTCACGGCATAAAATGCTTTTTCTTCTTTCAGCATCATCATTTCCCTTTTAACTCTAGCTAGCTTTTTCATTATCACTAATAGTTTTTGAAAGAAGATAGTTGTCAAGAGTGAGATAGCAGATGTAAGACTTCAAAACTACAAGAATGAAGACTCTGTTATTAAAAGGCAGGATTTAAACTTCAAATATAAAAGCTTGTGCCTACTTTTCTTTATTAGATTTTCCTGAACACTTTAGAGTAACCAGTGTTTTTTGGACTAGTATTTTGTTGGTTTTTTAATGCTTGAAGTTAAATTCCTGTGAAATACTGTACTGATAAAATGAATGATAGCCTGTAAATTCTTCTGTATTATTTTAGAAAACATCTGTAGTCTAAAATGAAAGGTTTAAATCATTTGTTGAAAACTAAGAATTGGGAAGCTATCAGCTGCTTCATTTAAAAATCATTGAGTCATTAGGTTTACCTGTTCTATTTCTTATTTTTTCTGCTTACTTTTACCATCTATAAATAAAAATAACCCAAGTCAATTTTTTTGTGTTGATTTGCAGGAGTAACAAGTAACACCATTCAGCCTGCTCCCCAGAATATTCCTCCAGTCGATCCTTCCCTTTGCAGTGCTCAGTCTACAGGTAAGGTTGTGGGATTTGTATTGCCTCTCCATGGACATGCTGTGTGTTGTATGCCTCCCCTGCACTGAAGGAAGAAGTTTGAGAAATGATGTCAGCGTTATCTGAATGCTACTAATTCAGTAATTTTAGAAAGGGACATGATCTAAATGTTGTGTTGCAGAGTTTAACAGTTTGTGAAAGTTTTTCCATGGTGTATGATTAGTGTTGTCTATCTGACTTTTTTTAATCAGTGAGCTAGCATTGTGGAAGCTTTTTATAATTCATGTTGTTGCTTCTCAAGTGAGGTTCTGATATACTTAGCAAAGCCTTTATTTCTGATAGCCTTGCTAATTGTATTTTTGGTAGTTATTACACATTTCTCTTTACTTAAAATATCTTCTACAGGGTCAGTATGTAAGTTATCTGTTCACTTCATTAAATAATCATGACATTACATGGCTGGTTTTTGTTTCAGCATAGTTGTTTGTGCTTGATGATTATAAGTAGTGCTTGTACTAGGTAAAATCATTTATTAAGGTACTGCTAATGATGTCATTTTGATGTACCATTTAATCAAGGCTTTTATCTTTTAAAATGCCATCTACCTTAATGATAAAATCACTGATAAGCTATATTACATGTGTTTTATGTCTGCTTGCATATATCATGCTTCAAAGGGCACACATAAATGCTAACCTTAGGGAAATGATGGCCTATGAAAGTCAGTAAGGACAGACAATAAAGGTGGAGTCTTCCTGTATTTTAATTTGAACACTGATGTGTATTTGGATAAATTATTACCTTTTCTAGGAATTTTTCTGTCTGTGGAATAGAGATAATCAAAAGATAAGTAATATCTGTTTGTAATAATGAGAATGTTGTTGGCTATATGGATGTTGAGTAAGGAGAAGGTCCTGGCATGAAATTTGTTCACATTTTACCCTGTGATTTATCATCACTTTAGAAAGCTGATAGTATACATAATTAAAGTTCCAGTACAAGATGCAGCCAAAAGTTGCCTGTTAATAACTACCAAATTTAGATATTCTTTTGTCTTTTAACATACAAGTAATTAGTTATTTTAGTATATTATGTTGTTGAAGAAGGTGTCTATGTTAAAATAGCAGCTTTACTGAAAAAGCATTTTTGATTCAATGGAATGCTATAATAGGAATTTAGTGTTCAGCTTGATTTTAGTCTGCTGTCATAAGAATGCTTAAGGACGTGTCCATCTTAATGTATTAGAAAGCTATTTTTATAGAAGATATCTTAAAAAGATAAAAATAACTAAATCTACCTTTGCTAGAGACAAATTAGCATTTAGTATTCTCTTTAAGAACAAAAAGAACATCCTGTTGTTTGTCTGGCATATTAGTGTAATGTCTCGTGACCATTAACACATTTTATTCAAAATAATACCTCAGACTGTACCTGAATCATTTAAATGTGGTGATAGTTTTTTGAATTTGGGGAGCTTTTATAGGGATTTTGGTAGCTCCTTAATGGAAGCAACTTAAGGCTTTACTTCAGCTTTACCATAGTAACTGCTAGCTGGAAAGCAAATTTTTTGTTGTCAACAAAGCTTTCATATTTCATGATCCTTTGGACAGTCATTCTAACAGGTTTTTGGGTAACTACTCTGAAAATTCTGGTCATATTGTTTCTTTGTTTAGATATTTATTTCTAATTGTCAAAAATATAGTAATTTTTATTTAAACTTTAATTCTTCATTTAAGGTTTAGAAGCTCCATTATTCAGTATCTGGATAGTATCAGTGCATTGCTCCCTCTAGCCATTTACCTAAGATAACTTAATTTAATAAGTACATCATGCACTCAGTTCCTTTTTATTTATATTTAAGATTCTCATGTAATTAACAGATTAAGAACTTTGCATAGGAAACTGATGAATCTCTAACTTGATCTAACCTGAGTATTTACGTGCTTACATACCTTTGCACATTCGTTGTGTCGCTACAAGTTTGGGTCTTTTAAAAGCTTAAAGCCTTACATTCTTATGAGGGTGTTCTGCAGAAGCACACCTGAAGAGGTGGTACAGCTCGTGCAGATCCTTGGTTCTGAGAGCTTAGAAAATAACACTGTCAGTTGTGCAGGAGTTTGAGGGGCCATGAGGGGTATGTCAGTCAGCAGAGATACACTTAGGGGTTTTTTTGCATGCACAGAATTAAGAAGTTTGAAAGCAATGTAGTGTTTGTCCTTGCCTGTCACCATCCGGTCCTGCGTGCCTGGTTATTACCCAAATCATCCTCCCTTCAGCTGTACGTGGAACAGTAACAGCAGATACACTTCTCGTGCTGCTAAGGAGTCCTTTTTATACCAATAGTACTCTGTTCCACAATAACCTTGTAAGTAGATTTAGAAATGCCTGTATCTCACAACAGACATACTAAACTGTGGGACTGAGGATCCCTTCCCAGTTCCTGTGTTGCAGTATATACATTTGGGCTGAATCCTGGCTGTGTATTGAGGTTAGACTGTTGTATGCCCCATTTCTGTGGAACTGAAGTTTCCTTTGGACAGGAGTGAGGGGTCAGTGTTGCCTTCCAGTAGATCCATAGAGCTAGCACAGTGCAAAGTACGCTTGGTCTATGATTTAGACACGATGTCTGTGTCTATACTAATAAATAAAACATGCCTGTAAATATTTGAGACGGAGAACAGCTGGCACAGAGCCACTCATATCAATACTACTAAACTTTTAAACCTTCTAAACAAGGTAGTTTGTGAAGGCTGCCAATATTGAATGGTCTCTAGCCTACTCTGACCACAAGTCATGCCCAGGAATTGTTTGAGAAAGTGCTAGTTTGCATGGGCCAAAACCATACCTGGAGTCTGTTCCAGCAGTTTGACAGTGCAGGCAGTCAAGTTTGAGTGCTGAGACACATTCCCTGGCACTGTTGAATGTACTAGTATAGACATAGCCAAACAGGATATTCCACATATTCCTGCAAGACTCTTTCTGGTATTAAGATCAGATGTATATTTTTAAAATAAATTACATATTTTCTTTCCTTCCCATAACATGGGAGAAGCAATTTGGTTAATGCTATGATGGGAAAGAAACTTTGAGTGGAGAAGAGTGGAATATTTTATCAAAGGAAAATTAAGTTAAAGTAATAGTATTCCTTTGATTTTAGTCAGCAAGAATCCTTCACTAATTGTCCTGTCCTGTGGGAACAGGTTTCAGAGTTTAACATTGACTTTTGAAAGTGTCAAAGCTTATGCAATTAAGCATTGCTTAATGTCTCTGACAACAGAATATAGAGCTATGCAGCAACTTTGTATAATGTGTACGTGCACTTCTCTGGTGTAGCTTGCTTAAAAAATTTATTACCCCTAGACTTTGCTAACACTAAATGCATTCATCATTGGGCTACACAGGGTTTTTATAAAATCAGCTTGCATTACCATGTGCTCCCTTCCACAGGTGGCATAGTATAGAGAAACCATTTGTCCATTCTAGTTGTGTGTATAATAATATTTGATTTTCTACACACAAAGTAGAAATAATAATTTTACCCTATGTGTTTTCATGATCTTAATAAGAAATCTCTGAGGGTTTATGTTTTGAATATCTTAAGTGCTTTAATGGGAAAAAACAGAGCATCTTATTTGAAAAATAATTCCAGTTACATTTGCCACCACTGTCTTTATACACCAAATTGCATTACTAAAATGTTCTTCAATCAGCTGCTGTGTATTTGGGCAACTTCATAAAAAGGAAGAACATCTGATGGATTGAAGAAGATAACAAGGAGAAGCAGATACATCATGAAAAATCCACGTTATATTAATTCTAAAACTGTTGGGTGTTTTTTTTTTCCAACATGATTTTCAGCATCTCTAGTCAAATTGCCTTTTGATTTTCACTTTGTGTTCCTCTTAAACTAAAAGAATCATGCTGCTTAGTATGGATTCCATGTGTCTGTCATATTTCAGTAATAAATATAACTACTGTGCTAATAATTTCAGAATAACACAGAAGCAGATTTGTTTCAGGATAAATACAGTATACTTTTTCCTTCTCGGTGTTGTTGGGCTTTTTTAGAGCTCAGAGTCACAGGATAGTTGAGGTTGGAAAGGACCTCTGGAGGTCATCTGGTCCAACTTCTCTGTTCAAGCAAGGGTCTTTTAAAATGGGTTGCTCAGGAACATATGCTTTGTGTCTCAATAGTTTAATTTGCAGCACTGAGGAAAGACATTTGAGGAAAATATGTCACTGTTAATTTAAAAGGCAGCTGTTGAAACTCTCCAAGGATGGAGACTCTGCAGCCTCTCTGGGCAAACTGTGTCAGTGCTTAGTCACCCTCACAGTACAAAGTGATTCCTGATGATCAGATAGGACCCTCCTGTCTAACAGTTTGTGCCCACCATCTCTGGCCTTGTCAGTGGGCACCACTGAAAAGGGCCTGGCTCCCTCTCCTTCATTTCCTGTCATCAGGTATTTATTTATACACATTGACAAGATCTTCCTGAGCCTTCTCCAGACTGAACAGCCACAGCTCTTTCAGTGAGAGGTGAAAGAACTTCCCCTTCTGTGAGAGGTGCTTCAGTCCCTTAATCATCTTTGTGGCCCTTTGCTGGACTGACTCCAGGTTGTCATTTCTCCTAATTTTACTGAAGAACCCAGAATTGGACAGAACTTGAGGTGTGGCCTCACCAGCGCTCAATAAAGGAGAAGGATCACCTTCCTCCACCTGCTGGCAACACTCCTCCTAATGCAGCCCAGAATGCCATTAGCCTTCTTTACCACAAGGGTAGATTATTGGCTTATGGACAAAATGGTGTCTATGAACCCCAAGTTCTTTTCTGCAAAGCTGCTTTCTGTTTCTCCAAAGCTGCTTAACCTTTAGAATATGTAATTTGAAGTCAGTTGCTAACTTGTATGGTTATATCTTTGATGTAAGTACAGACATTATAGTTAAGTTTCATGTTCTTTTGAAAACTTAAGAACACAGAGTTGTTTTATTTCTATCCAGCTTGTCCATTGTGAGGTGCTGAGTTCAATAGGAGCTGAGGCCACTGAACACATCAAAAGATCAACACCCTTACTGTGTAAACTTTGATTTATAAATTTAAAATTGTTAACTTCTTTCACTCAAGTTATGTCATAATAGCATCTGAAGTAGATTTCATAATAAATAAGGCTTTATGCCAGCAAAACATTAATAGAGCTCATACTGTAAAAATAAGATTAGACTGGTGAATTTAGGCTTCCTTCCAATAAATTAGTTGAATACTGGACTGATGCCTTGGCCAGATTTTAAAGGACGATTTTATAGTTTCTTTTGGCATCATAGCATAAAGCCACTTTGAGGGGAACTTGGTCTTTTTAATTTCTTAAAGATGTTCAGTAAAGTGGTCATAGATTGACCCCAGCTGCTTTTAGTCTGTGACTTTATTTAGGTTGCAAAATAACCTAAGTGTGTGCCTGTGTTTATGCACTCCCTTAAACATATTTACTTACATATGTATGTATTTTAAGAAATTTAATGTGGCTTCACTTATTGAGCAGTAAACTAATATACATTGCAATGGTAATGAGCCCACCAAGTTGTCATGTGCCTCAATAGTCAACAGTTATTTTGTGGTTGTATTTATTTGTTTATTGAAGGAAAAATAAGTAGACTTCTAGAGTATATTTTAAAAATTGATAACAATCTTAGGATCACTTACCTCTCTTCTTTTTATTGGGGTAGGGTTGTTTTGGAAACCAGCAGACCAGTCTAGTTTTTAATATTCCCAGGTTTTCCATTTTATTTGTTAAAAAGCTTTTCTTAAGTAATAAGACTGGGGAAAGGAAAGGCAAATATAATAGACATTTTCTGATAAGAACTGTGATTCTTTAGTAAACATTCTTATAATATTGCTAAGCAGTTTTCTTTTAAAAGGGATCCAGCTAACCGAAATTGTATAATAAAAAATGGAATTGGGTATATTCGTGTCCTTGCTTAAGTTAGAAAACTCTAAGATAACTAAATCTTTGTTTAACCAATTTCTATATAAAATCCACGGTGCATTTTTAAATACATTTTTTCTTAATCTGTGAAATCTCTTCATTGCTTACAAAATACTGGGTTGGAAAACCTATTAAATAAATACATATATCTGTGTCCATAAAAATCACTCTTATACAAGTTCAATTACTCTGAAACAACATGAATAAAACTTCTAAAATTTATGTGTAGGTTATTGAATTGGCATGAGTTTAGCAGTAAGTTTTATACTTGTACATGGAAGGAAGCACAGTAACATAACTGCTTTTATACTTGTACGTGGAAGGAAGCACAGTAACATAACTGCATTATTTTATGCATACATCAATGATGCTGTTCACGTACTAAATTTTGTGACAGTTAGGGCAGGCATAAGTCCCTTCTATGCATTCTAGAAGACTAACTGCATGTACTTGAGCGTTACAGAATTCCCAGTGTTTTAACTTATGTCAAGAAAGTATTCTGATTAATAAATAACAGTTAATTGTTTTATACTATAGTCTCAGAATATTTTCATTAGTGTTTTCCAGCATTGCAAAACCAGGCACATTTAATAGAATTGATCTTGCTTTCAGTTACATAGTATAAAATCTGAAATATAAACATTACTTGGATAAAACAGAAATACAAAATGTGCAAAAAACATGCCAGTGAGAAATGCATCTACAATTTGAAAAGTTACTCCAGTTGAGAAGAAACATTCTTAACCATGTATTATTCCCGAAGAAAAGAGCAAACTAAGTATACTGTAAACACAAAAATCCACTGTCCTTGTTTCTTGGAGGTTGTAATATGATTACAGATAACTTATTGTCATGAAACAGCTCTCCTTTGCTGCCTTAGCTGAAGAGCAGGTCTTTATCAAAGGTATTGACTTACTTTTGAAAGGCACTGGGTCATGCAAATGCCAGTGTTGAGAAAGGTCCTCTTCTATTTTTCAAATGCCAGCAGCAAAGAAGTTAAACATTATATGATGGAAAGAAAAGTGAACAGAAGAAACACCATAGCTTGATCCGAATATTTATTACCATAAGTATTACCACAAGTATTTATTACCATAAATATTAGTCTGGTTTTCATAATATTGCAGCAAATATAAGTAAAACACAGAAATCATTTGAAAGGAAGCCTCAGTCAGATTTCCTTTGTAGTAACTTTGTAATACTTATGTTTTTTGCAGGGGAAGTCCGTTTGACTCCAGAGGACTTTGCAAGAGCTCAGAAATATTGCAAATATGCTGGCAGTGCTTTGCAGTATGAAGATGTGAGCACTGCTGTGCAGAATCTACAGAAGGCCCTCAAGTTACTGATTACAGGCAGAGAATGAAGCCTTTGTCCAACAAATTCATGTCTTTTGCCTAAAGAACTAACAATTTATTACTGTACCTGGTAGGGGAGTGGAGTTGTACACAAGTTCTCAATCCCATCACCCGTGACAATGAAATCACTATTTCAGTGTCAGATTAGCAAATAATGGTACAGTAGAAATCTCTGCTTTCATTTTGCAAACAGGGGAGCTAGAAACATATGAATGCAGTGTAAGCAACATACTGAAGGGAGTACTGTGAACACTGCTCAAGAATTAGAATTCATCTTGCAGTATTTAGATTGTGATGCAAAAATGCTGAATCTGTAAAAAAATTGAGCATAAGAATGTTAAAATTCTTATTCTGATTTTGTTATTTCAAACAATTATCTAATAAGGATAATAGCTTTTAAATGGTAATTAAGATCAATTCTTTTCTCCTAAATAAGAGCATGTGAGAAGGACCACAGACCCACAGTGGGAAGGACTTTTTCTATAGATAAGTTATTTGGGTATTTTCTGAGACATAAGTCAAACTTGAGAATTTAATTTAATTTTGAAATATGCTGGAAAAAACATCTCTTGATACTTCAGAGAGAAGCACTTTGATGGTGTTCCACCCCAGTCCTCCACAATTGTATGGACTGCTACATGTGTTCTTGATTATTGTTTCTTGCTCCTTGGATATGTATGGGTAACTAAGATAAAGTACTAATACTTGTCAGAGATTATCCTGAAACCCGTGGCAGAGATTCTAAACAACATAAACTTTTAGGAAGATTCACTTCATAGTTCTTCCATCTTTTTAAGAGGCTGAAAAAAAAAGACCTGTTCTTCAGTCATTAAAACAGTATAGGTTCATCTCTGGTATTAGTGTCATAGAGCTTCATACTTCCAGCTAATATTCTTCCTGTCTGCTTTGTTGTGGAGACTTCTTGGACTTGGGATTTCATTAAAATATCTTGGAAACTGAATTTTGAGTCTTTATGAGGTCTGTCTTTGCAATTAGAGAGCTCTTCATTGTTAAAAATCAATCCATGCTGTTTAAAAGAAAGAAAAAGTAGTCTTCTAACTGACGTGACACAATAACTGAGTACATCATAAAGCATCTCTGATGTATGTAATAAATGGCATATTATCTGATCTGTCTTTCTTTGGAAGCTGTTGGATCAAATCCATGTACTCTTTATAGCTGCACTGTTTTGCAGTGACTAAAATAAGTCTGACACTGAAAGCAAAAAGATGAGAAAAAGAAAATCAAACATGTGCATGCATTGAAGTTTAGCTGATCATATTCTTTTAAGGTTGTAGAGTCTTTGACAGCAGGTTTGAAAAGGGTAGTATGAAACTTGTATGCCCAAGCATTAGTTGACTGACATTTAATAGATAAAACATCTGGAGCTGTTATGTTGCTTTCTGATATGGGATAGCACAATAATCTGTACAGTGATTTGGATTAGATTTTGTTTGGGGGCATATAGAATAAATTAGTGTGAAACTTTTTTTGACAGTAGTGTTGTACAGCCCTGGGCTATGTTTTGTACAGTGCTTCATGCAAGATAGATCACTCATTTCAGTATCAAACTATTACTATAAATTATTCCATCTGTATTATTGTGGTGTACACTGTGATTGGAAAAGCTGGTTTTCAGTTGAAAGAAGGATGCAGAACATTGATCCCTGTAAAAATATATTACTTTGCTAAAAAAACCCCAATAATCAGAAGTTGCTTTCATTTGAGGATCATCCCATTATTTACTAATACCAGTGTCAGTTCCCAGCACTTGAAGGAGGAAACTCAGTTTTCCTGTTTCTATTTATAAAATAATTAGAAGAACTTCAAGGCTTTTGTATTACATAGGAAAAGTAAGAAAGCTGTGATATAACACTGTATTAATTTGAGGCTTTTCAATTAAAATTGGTATTATTATTTGATGCTTGAATGATATGAAATGGAAGTACATAACCAAGAAGGTTACAAATGAAA
Source organism: Bucco capensis (assembly GCA_013396975.1). Lineage (NCBI taxonomy): Eukaryota > Metazoa > Chordata > Aves > Piciformes > Bucconidae > Bucco > Bucco capensis. Next base: position 80,085 of record VWZO01019260.1, read on the forward strand.
ATTTTTAGAAAATTAATGTGATTAATTTAATTTACTTAAAATTAAGTAATGGTTGATGTAAGGCTGTATAAATACTTAGATATTACTAATTGGGAATAGAGAGCAATCAGCCTAGGAATACATCCTGTTTCATGTATCATTGACTTAGATTGAGGTCACCATCTAAGTTGCATGTAATATGTGGATGCAATGAATTTAGAGATACTGCAAGTACTGCAAAGAACTGGGAAAAATTCTGTGACTTTGAAGGATTAGAATGGAATGAAACTGCAAGAAGAAAATGCAGACACTCACTTGAGTTCTATCGAGAATATACTTGGAAGTAATTCTGAGCAGCCTCCCTACTTCAGCAGGCTAAGGCAAATTTGGGATGCATTGGATGAGATTGCTTCAGTACAGAGAGTAAGTACACTGTCACAATACTGGGTTTGACTCTGATCATTGTTGGTGAAAGTTATTTACTAGTAAGAGATGTACTAGTATTTACTAGTAAGAGAGGGCTACTGATATGATGAAAATATTACCTATTGAGAAAAGGTTAAGTCTAGTTACAGAATGACTTTCTTAAGGCATTAGGGACAAAGCATTAATTTATTTTAAGACCTCTTGATAAATTTAGGATTGGATCGCAAAATTGAAATGGTTCTAGAGTTAAAATTCCCGTTTGTTAGTCATCTTTTGGGAGGGTTTTTCTGCCTTCTGTTCAACCTTGAATAATGATCCATCTCCCAAAATACCTGGAACTGTTACTGTGAGAAAAGGTATTGCAGGGCCTGAGACATTGTGATGACCTGGTTTCTCCCATTGTCTTCCAGTGACAAATCATTATTAGATCTAATGTTTGTTATACTGCATTGTAAGTGTTTTGTGAATAATAGTAAGTGTGGGACAGAATGAAGAGATTTTTATGGATTGTATGAATTCAATATGTTTGCTTGTGACTGTGGAATAATAACCACAGTCTGCATGTTTCTGAATGCAGATACCTTTTAAACTTGAAATATGACAAGCTTATCAAAGATTTAGATGTATAGTGTATTGTCATGATACAGGCCATGTCTCTTGGTAGGAATACAGCTTTGCAGGAACTAGCCCATACTGAAATCCCTGTAAGCTCTTGTAAAAAACAGCAAATATTTCTTTCGTGCTGGAAGTAATCAAGTGTATCAGCCCAGTCTTGGGAAAAATGCTTTATTCAGTGTAGATATGAAATCTGTATTTGTAAAACAGGCATGCAGGTGCTCATGACTGCACTTCAGTAATTTGAAAATAGCTTTATACACATCTGGCCTTTATCCTACACTTACTTGCCTGAGTAACTTCACTCATGTGAATGGTTCTATTGAAGCAATAAGAGTACTCATGTACATAAGTGTTTGCTGTGTTCAAGTAGAAAGGTTTGCTTGTCATTCAGTAAAGTATGGCAGTGGCTTTAATGGACCCAGATGTGGTATGCTGCTAGTTCTCCAGTGTGAGGGTCCTCGTCTCATAATCTTTATGCAGACAGATTTTGAGACAGAAGTCTTGACTTAATCCCCTTTATGTTTTCTGCTGGGAAATGATGAGGTTTTATTTGTACTTCATACAAAATAATGATGAATCTTATTGGACCTAATTGCACTAGACACGCAGAGAAGGTCAGTACTCCTTTGAAGGCTCTATCAGTATATTTTATGGTACAGATATATTTAAGCACAACTCCTGTTAGCTGAGAAATATTTATTCTCAGCAACACCTGCAGGAACATGCACAAACCCCACAGTATGGGCCCTGCTCTGTGTACTGAAGGTGATCACGAAAGAGAGCAACTTCTGGATTCAGATATCTTAGTAGCACAAAGCTACTGTCATTAAACTCCTTGGGCCTCCCAGGAGGATTCCAGAGCAAGCACACGCGTTCATGTCTGCTGTGTGTCTCTTGATTCCTGAAGAAAATTTATCCTGCAATGAGAAATCATCCTTTGAAAGAAACTATATTCAGCACCAGTACAGTAAGGCTGTCATTTTGATTGGGATAGCTACTTGATACTTTTTGTCTCTAGGGAACCTCCTTCCCTCTGCAAAATAGTAAATCTATGCTGTACTGCCTTTCCCTCAGGCTCCCAAATCCCATGCAGGCAACTTCCTGCAGATTTTATATAGGAACCTCTATGGAGGTGCCAATATAAACTCTGATATTACAAATTCTAGCTATAAAGGAATTGTCTGGAGATATTTTTGTGGAATGTGATCCAAATTGTTCATCCTTTATGTAATATGTCTGGCCTCTTTGACCTAATGTCATTTTAGATGCCATTTATCTCCAGTGTTTGACCTCAGACATGCTCAAAATTATGAATCAGTTTTTCTTCACTACATTTGAACTCTTATTATTTTGTTTCTCTTCTAGTTCTCCTCCCATGAGACTCCCATTACGTTATTAGACTTGCTAACAGAATTAGGCTCAGAATCTGCCTAGGAGAAAGGGGATTTAAGTTGCTTCTTGTTTTGAAAAATGAATGTATCGTTGTCCAATCTTAAACTTGAAAATCATGAATACATTCTTAAGTGAATAATATGACAGATGTTGTCTTCAGTGCCTTAGATTTCTCAGTGAAATCAGACCAGATCAGAACCATTCCAGATTAGAGTCCTCTTAGTACCAGAGGACGATCCTCTTCACCTTCCTGGGAGGCAATGGATTATGTGCCTCAAGCATTGAGTACAGAAGCTGAGGTACAAGTGGTGGTTGTAGCTGCAGGTTTCTGAATGTTCTCACCTGCTGTTGATGAAGCATTTTTTTATGGCTTCTGTTTGTATTGAAAGGCAGGATACTTACTGTGACTTAATCTTGTCTTTATTTTTGTATTTACTGCATTTTGACCAAGGGCTACACTAGACTCTCTGCTAGCTACCTAGTAGAGAGTAGTAGGTACCTGGTCAGGAGAGTGGGAAAGAATCCATTTCTAGGGTTCAAACCTGATGTTTTACAACCTTTGAGGAGTAGATTACTTCAAGGATTCACCATAAGCTTTTTTTCTAAAGTTGGGTATCACGAGTTTCACTTGAAGCATCCTCATCCTTAAACCTATTCACTGAACTGAAGCTAGGCAAATGCTGGCTCTTCTTCTGTTGTTATTTTAGGTTGTCATCTGTGTCTGAAAGCAAGTGGCAGTTTTGATGTGGAGGTCCTTTCAGTAGACTATGATAAGGTGACAATGGAGGAAAGAGAACTATGGATAACAATGGGGCAAATGCTGCTGGAAATGTGCCATTGTAAAGGAGTGGATGGAGATGATTGTAAACAGAAATTTACTAGCTAATACTGCTGGATCTGTAGATAATGCATCTTGGGAATTCATTACAGGTAACTAATCACTTTCTTGCAAGTTTTTAAGACACCTTTTCAACACTAAAATCATAGCAGATACTGTTGAGGAAGAAGCAGTGTAAATTTTAAAGTTAATGCATGTGCAAAATATAAAATAATGGAAAACTTAGTATAGAGCTATACTCTGGTAGTGCCCAGTAAAAGGACTTCATTTGGAAAGCACATCTCACACGAAAATTTTGACTGAGAAGTAGATGGAAGAAAGGAAAAATGAATTCAGATTCTAAAATAAAATAAATGTTGAAAATTGAACTGCCGATATCTTCGTGCAGTGGGATGTAGGGGGCATTATGCTGATTTCTTTCAATACTGTAAGCTTCTATTTGTATTCTCTGTGGGAATCATGATAAGATGAGTATATGCTTCTTTCTTGTAAGTTTAAAAGAAGTTACAGTTTTTAGTGCAATTTTATTTGTCCCTGGCAAGATCTAATTGAAACCAGAAGCTTTATGCTTTTGAAATCTCAAAAGAGTAAAATGTAAGAGAGGCTAGAAGTGTGATAGCAAAATTCACACATCCTTCAAGTATTTTTCTTAGTGAGTTACACCATAGATTTGTTTGTCCAGAATGAGAGAGGTTTGCACAGGCATTTTTTATCCAGATAGTAATTACTCAGTTGAAGTGCTCAGCTAACTACTATTGTACTTAAAATTGTATTTTAGACCAGCTAGAGGCAAAGTAAAAAGTTTGAGAAGTGTTGATGCAAATTTGTGTGTATTTTGTGTGTATTTAAACATATTCCATACTTGGAAAGGGTGTCTTTAAAAAACAGCATAGCACATGGGGATTTTTGTATCTGATAGTTCTTTAAATGCTACACTGGCCACCAGATGGAGGTTCATAAGTTTTGTTCTGGCATTTGCAAACAAGCCAGCATGCTTCCTGATCACACTAAATCCTGGGAATCTATTGCAAGCATTCAGCTGGTGAATCTAAGTAAAGATTTCTTCAGTGCTTACCTTCCCTGGCACCACCAGTTTTGATTAGTGTCATCAAATAAGGCAAGAAGAGAAGAAAATTACCTGGTTAGATTCTAAATGAAAAGGAAGCTAATAAAAATCAGCGTATGAACATTGGTCTCCACCTTAGTAATGTCTGATTCTATCATATCTGACTTCATGTCTAGATGTCAAGCTTTCTGCTTATGTAAGGAGGAATCTACAGCTGTAGAGAGCTAAAATATGAAATCAGCAATTTTCTGGGGACAATATCAGAACTCTCAATAAGTACGTGGAATTCTCTGCAGAGATTATACAGTATGAATATTCATATGCAAGAAAAATTGTTCTGTTTACCTCACTCTAACTGCTTTCAATTACTGTTTCATGCATGCAGCCAGCTTGTTGGTTCCTGGAGTTGCCATTAGTCATGAGCAAACCACATCAAGAGTTTAAAAGAAACCAAATCCCACCCCTACAATGTGGCAACAGTGTCAATTAGACTACAAAGGAACCTCCATCTCTTTGCAGACTAATTAGACTTCCTGCTTTTGCCTCTTAGGAGGCAACAGTTATTGTGTACTGCTTCCTTGGCAAAACTGGGAGCCATGCAAAGAAGAGGATCAGACAGAGCTTTGACTTTCCTGCCTTCCTAATGGATCTGAAGTTCTAAGGGGAGAGCTATGCATTTTGTGTATTTAACTTTGATTACTTTATGAATGATCCCTAATATGGGACTGGCACCACAGCAAGAAGTAAAAAAAAAAATAAAAATCTAGCCTGTACTTTGATTCAGTGATGGATTTCTGTTATAATATTTAGATTTTAAATTTTTATTTTATTTTACTAGCAAATTCTTGTCTCGTTCAACTAGTGACCATCTCTTAAGTGTATTTTCTATAGCACCAGCTAAATAAAAGCAGTAAATTTTAAGAAAAATTGCTGTTGAGAGAAAGCAAAAGCTTAAAAGGTTCAACAACCAAGTGCTGCTTACTTCACCTAATAAAATTTATTAATAATAACGTGTATTAATGGTAAAGTTTTAATATATTTTACTGTCTTCGCAAGGGAACTTGCCATTGGTGTAAAAAGGATTATATTTATGACTCCAGAAAAGAGAGATCACCACTGTGGCTGTTTCTCAATCATCCATAAGGAATGTACATGTTAGAGGGGTTCTGACTTCCCAACTGATCTCTCTGCTTTTCTGCAAAGATAGCTGGCAGCAAAAATAAAACCTATTCATAAATTTTTAAGCAACAATCCTGAAATGCAAAGTAAGAATGTGCTGTTGCAAACAGTATTTGCATTACAAATTCTGTTCTTCAGAGCAATGTTTCCTTGGGATGTCTCCTGGTATGCTTGCTGCAGGGATCTGGTTCGGGCACAAGAGAGGCAGTGGTGGGGGCAGAGACTGTCACACACTGCTCAGACCATTCCCTCTGTGCCTTACAAGCTTCTGACTTTAATGGAGCAGTGACTGCACCCATTTTACTCCTCTGGTTGGAGCTGGTATCCAGTGCTGTGATAGATTACTCCAGTGAACAATCTAATCTGTGTTCTCCTTTTTAATCCCCTCTTCCAGTGTTTTTCTGCTTTTTTCCCCTGTAGTTCTGCCAAACTTGAAGAAATATTTATGTTCTAATATGTAGTTTGTATAAATGCAGGACCTTTGATCCTGAAGTGTGCTAATGCAAAAATGTACATACAAATGACGCCAGTGGTGAAGAAGGGAACCAAACTGAGAAACAATGTGTTCTGTCCAAGTAATCTGAGGGGAGGGTATCTGGATAGATTCTACTTTACATCACCTATCACATGTTCTAAATCTTAGAAAGGATCTAAGCACTCAGCATCATTAAGACAAAACACAGGAGACTCACAGCTGGTTCCACACAGAACTTAAGTTATCCAAATGCTAGAAAGAGAAAAAAAAGCATGCTTGAAATTCAATAAGTGTGCACGTTCTAGAAAGACTAAACCAACATTTTCTTTTTATCAAGGCTCCCACTGCCAGTTTCATACTTCAGTTCTGCTGGTGTCTGAGTTCTGGCTGTGCTTTCATCCTGGCAATCACTAGTCCTAGACTGGGAACAACTGAACAAGGTGTTAGAAATTAAGGCTTGGTACATACATACCATACACTGGAAATTATCACAGAGAAAACAAGACACATGGTACCTAAACAAGTAAGAGTATAGGAACAATATATTGTCCAAATAAAGTAAAGAATTTCTGATTATATTGTTTTAACTCTCCAGAATATTAATATTAAATTCACATCTTTTTAACACATGGATTCTGGGCAGATGCATTATAACATAATCTGAAAACAACCACAGGTAGTGTAACAGCTATTTTCAAACACACCAAATATGCAGGAGCTTTAATTGCACACCAGTTTCTCTTTCATGACTAAAGACTTCACTGGGGAGAAGTAGCTATAATGAAATACAAAGTTACAAGTCATAAGCTAGGGCTGTATTAAACCTACAGCATGTACAAGAAAAATATCAAACTGTAAGGACGTAATGTGAATTATTCTGATGAAGAAGCAGTCTGGAGCTGTATGGAATTTACTGCACACAGAGATGTCAGAAAAATGAAAAATTTTATTTTTGTCACTGTTCCTATTTCCAGCTCTAGTTCTGTCCAAATGGGCAAGTTTAATGATAATGTGTGTGGTAATATGATACAGTATAGAATAAAACTTTAGAATCATCATATCCCAATCTAAAATCCCTATAGAGATGCAAAATCTTTGCATTTCATTTATATTTACTATTCTATGTTTTCAAAATAGCAGGCAGATGCCAGTTCAGTTTGCATTGCCTATCTGTCTAGGTGGAAAGCTGTTTCAGACAGCAACTCCCACATACTCATGCAGTTCTCAGCACACAGTGAGGAAGCTTCAGATATGTGTTGTCTATGAGAACTGTAGTTGTAGGTGTAGGAAATTTGGGGAAAGTGATATATTTATAAACTCTGGTGTCTTCATAATTACTAATCCCACTTTGTCCATTCTGGAAGCAGCCTTCTGGTTTGATACTAATATTCCTCATCTCAGTGATAGTTTTGATAATGCTTATAACTTTCTGTAGCTCAACAGCTGAAAAACAAGTGGTATTCTCTGAAATCTCTCATCAATTGTTATTTCACCAGAACTGATGTCATCTTGCATCATAATCTTACATAAATGTGTGTGGAGAAATAAAATCAGCAAAGTAAATAACCTGATCCTTAAAGTATTTCTCTGTAGGTGACTTGAAGTAGATGAATGGCTCTGCTGATACACACAAACACATTTTCCCTGTTTAATATCTAATATAATAGTGCTATCATTTATGAAAAATGATTAGCTGAGTACCTGTCATGTGAATTTAAATCCTGTTTCCTTGCTGCTTATCAGAGAGCTGGAGGCGATATGCTGTTTCTGGTGTTTTGTTCCCAGAGGAGACAGAAGTGCTATAGCTGTGGCAAATGTAAACCTGGCAGACACTGGAGACAAGGAGGGGGAAGGAAGTATGGTAAGTGCTTAAAGTTGGGTAGTGTAAATATCCTTTTCCCACTCCCCATGCCATTGAAATCCCGAATATTTAGACCAACTGATAAAGTCAAAAGGGAGCTCTTTGTTTCCATGCGCAAAGCAAAGACATATTTTTGAAGGCTTTTTATCTTCAAGTGACAAGGGTTATTGCAGTAGCCATACCTAAATTCTCTTAAATACTTCTAACAGCAGAATTGTGGTGCCTTGGATTTGAGTGTTGCTAATTCTCCCTGCTGGGCTGAGGTTAGGAGTGCTGGACAGCAGGTGAAGCCTGTGTTGGGTGCTTTGCTGCCATCAGTACTGTGGATGGTTCAAGCAAGTTTTTTGTTAAAATATTGGTCTCTGTATGTGACTAAGTAGCCAGATTATGCTTAAATCATTAAATTAGACTATAAAACAGGTTCCTCTGAAAGATGAAGTAACAGCGTTGTCAATTACTCCCTTGTCTGTCAAATTAAACATTTTGGTCATGCTTTTTACTAGGGAAGAGCTTACTTCAGGAATATTATTTCTAATGCATTAAATTTGTATTTTCTTCTAGTGCAGAAACTTCAGTCACTGGTCATGCTCTGTTTTTTCCCTCAGATCAAAATAGCTTTGAAAACTTTTTTACTGCTATGGAATAATTGTTCAAATTTGGAACTGATGGGAAGCCATACCAAATCCAATGTGATTTGCACAAATGTTTTCTGTTTTGCAGAGTATACATGTGTATACTGTGTAGCACCCTACTAACAAATCAGATGTAGCAAAGTATTTGGCAACAGCTATATTTGAGTAATATGTCCCTTTAACAGATACAGAATGGACTGTTTCAGTTGGAGAGTACCTACAACCATCATCTAGTTCCATTGCTAATTTTTCAAAGGGAAAAAAGTATTTCCTTTTTATATTTAGATACTTTAAAGTTTTCACATGAATTGCTTACACTTCAGATAACGTACTTTTAAAAGAACTATGTCTTCTATCAAATCTCACTTTATCCAAGGCAGATGAACTTTTCAAATCTACATTTGTAATTTTTAGTTTCAGATAATGTATTCCCTGTCAGCAGTTAAGCTTGATTCAGAAACTTTGCTAAAGCTAAACTGTGTCCAGTCTGCAGGCAGTACCTAAATACCTTTTAGATATAGAAAAGCAGTTGATTCTAGTGCAAGAAGCTGCATTTTGTGTGTGTGTGTGTGTGGTTGTGTGAGAAAAGATGAATTGTAATTATAATTTGAGTGTTACCTGAAGAAGTGGAAGATGATAGAGGATTTACCACAAAAAATTCGAAGGAACTTCCTATATCTCTGCTAGGTTAAGGCTGTGTAAACGTGATTTACTGTCCAGTGGAGCCTGACTTTTTCAGTTCTGCAGCATTGCACTGTCTTTATTTGCTGTGCTTTGAACTGAAGTTCAATTTAATTGGCTCTGTCTGGACTGCAGCCTGCTCTTTAGAACTAGTATATTAATATTCTTGGTTCTAAAGAAGATAAATAAGGTGTCAATTTTCGAAGGACCTATAAAAAGCTGTAAATACAAATCGTTTCATTAATGGCAGTGCTCTGACATGAAAGAATTGTAAACAATAACTGGAAGTAGTAGATAAGGCATGAAAAAAAGTCCTTCCTTAAAATTGACTCTGTGCTGCTCCTTAAGTGAGACTGCCTGATTGAATCTGTTTAAATCTTGGTGCTGAGGGCTGTAACAATTATAACCTTGTTAATGGCAGACAATAGCAAAGCTTTCTCTTTCAGTACCTTCATTTTATACACAGTTTTTCAAACTTTAATATTGGGAAGAAGCGCATCTGTTGTCCTCAATCTGGTGTTTTATTGAATAGTTGCCACATCAAATCTGGTAATTCTCTAGTTGATTTAGTAATTAGTATTAGACATTTAGAAAGAATTTGGTAATACCTTTCAGAGACACCTTAGGGCTGGATCTGTATGATTTCTGTTTTGGCAGAACTATGTAGGGAGTTACATAGATACAATGCCTCTGGGGAGCATCAATCTGCATTTTTATTAGCATAGTTTAGTCCTCCCTCCAGATGGATGTAAATTATTTCAGTATTAACAGGTCAGTTCTAGGGTATGATTGTACCAGTTGACTCAGTTGATAAAGTGCAACAATTCCTCTGTGCAAAGAAGGCCTATATCCTTTTTTTTTAAATCCTTATATTTGATCTCTATTTTTTAAATCAAATCTTAATGAAAAATACTGTGTAGCATTTCAAATTGGAAACTGCCAAATTAATGAACAGGTGTGAGAAGGACCTTGCACCTAGCCAAAAGAGATGTCTTTTACAATAAAGCAAAGAAGTAATTGCAAAACAAGATGTGCCATGGGATACTATGTGCCTAGTGAAGTGCAGTGAAATCAATGAAATAATTAAAGCATTGTGCTGTCCTCTATAATTTTTTTTCTAATGGAAGCCAGGCAGTACATGCCCATATGAAATAGACTGCACCAGGCATTCTCAATAGTGGGAAAAACTGCAAATCATGTGCAAATTGATAAGTCCTTTCACTAAACAAAAAAGGTCTAAAATAGTAGAGCCAACTAGTGAGCACTACAGCCACCTGCAAGATCTTCCAAAGGAAATTCCAATTCTTAAAAAGAGGGACAGTATAAGGCAAGGTGAATTAATGAAAAAGAGTGCTGTGTGCACTCTCTCTGTCCCTTTCTACCTACCATCAAAAACATGATTATTTTTGCACGTGCTAGTTGTTAAGTTCTTTCCCCATATCTTAAAAAGTGCTCTACAGACTACTAAACCATATAGAATTTTTTTTTTGTTTGGAAAGCCTTAGCTTTGAAATTCTTGTGTTCAAAAAGGAACAGAGATGTCAGAAGCATTGACTTGAAGCAATTAGGAGCAAAAAAGTCAAGGAAACCTTCAAACATGGACAGAGGAATGATAGCTACTTATAGGGCAAAAGTTAAATTTGGCATAGTATTTATTGAAAAATGAAATTCTGTCACCTTTAAGAACTTGTTACTTGAGTGATGAAATACACTTTATGGATTGTTTCATATGGCCCTGTAATGACTGTAAATGAAAGCTGGCCCATCACCTAGGGCTGTTTTAGGGGGGAATTAAAAGCTGAAATTCTAATTCTGAACACTGATGTGCTGGAAATCTTAGCTTAGTTGATGACTATTCTGTGTCAGGTCTAAATGCCAAGTGCTGCTATCGGTTATTCTGGAGGGGACTGTGGCTGGAAGGCACAGAAGAAAGCAGCTTACCTTCTTGTCTTGTCAAGGTTGTCTCAGGCCAGAAATGCCTGCAGAAGAAAGTGAGGATTACACCATTGCAAAAAGCAAGCAAGCTTAGCAAGGGAGGAGCTCACAACTCAAAAGTGACAGAGATCACAAAGGGATTACTGGGAGCAATATGAGGAAAGCAGGGACTAGGCAGGTAATAAAAAGAAGATAGTTTTCATAGACACCCAAGGGGAATAGTGCAGTGCTCAGTGCTGTGCAGAAAGCTGCTGGGACCTGCTGAACTAGAATTAAGTAAAGGTCTTTCCATTCAGACAAGAGCAGGCAACAGAGAAAATCTCTTTTCAGATGCTTTGATATCTGTCTGATTTATCTAGCAGATCTAAAAACCTCTCTTTTGAGTCACATGGTTCTACTTTGTGTTCTGATATGTCAGTGTAGGTAGAAGATCTTGTTGGGGTGTTTAGTACACTCACTACCAGGAAGAAGTGCAGGCAGATCCAACCACAAAAGTTTGAGCTGTCTTGAGATCCCATTATAGAGTCCAAGAGCCAAAATATTAAAGGCCCTTATGCAGCTTTCCATAAATGTGACAGGATTACCACATGCAGTTTAACCTACAACCAACATGTTACCGTGATGCATGGTAGAGAGAAATATTAAGTGATGCATGTTCCAACTGGAGGAAGAACTCAGATGCAGTATCAGGAGAGGTAAGGTGAAAATTTAAGCCCTGTCACAGCCCCTGCCTGATGACATTACAGCAGCAGCAGGTGTTAGCCAGGGAGGTGGGTGAAAACCCATGGAGGATAGGATGGGATCTCGCTTGGCATCTAGTGAGCTGGTGCTGTGCAAAGGCTGCAATGAGTGTGTATGATGATGAGAGGACAACTCAGGAAACAATTCATATTGTTAGGAACAGTGTGGGGAAAGGAGTCAGAATAGCCCAGTCTGGACTATGCATTACTTTTTGTAGGGAATTAACTTCCTGAAGGCTGAGACTTCATTCACCATAAGTCCTAACCTCTAGGAGGGCAGAGGGGAAAGTAGATTGGACCAGGTAGAGTATTTTTACCTTAAATTCTAACACTGTGTAATGGGAAATTGAGACGAAAGGATGACTGCCAAAACCACTGCAGAGACAAATATGTTATTGTCTCCATAAACATATTGTTGGCTTTTTGTTATACTTTCCAAAAATGAAAGCCAGATTCCTTTTCTTTGCTTAGATGCCAGTATCGTTCTTAAGAGAGAAAGGAAATACAGCAGTTGTGTGGGATCTGTTTCCATCACTTGCTTGCTGTGATTGAATTAAATTGTGGTCTATTCTCTTTTTTAGTAATTCTGTAAAGGAAAGAGTAGAAGTGGATGAAAAACTAATAAATATTATAAATGGTCATGGCAACCATTACAAAAAGGTTTTCCTTCATTCGTTTGATGGTCATTTGAGGGAAGTCTAGTCACTTTATTTCTGTGTACCCAGCATAAACCTCCCTCTGCTACTAAAAGGATCTGAAGAAATATTAGCAATTTTTTGACTATCAACTTAGCTGATATGCAAAATGGGACAACATTTTAGAATAGTTTCTTCTAGACTAAAAGGAACTCTGTGACTCTAAGAATATGCTCTGTTGGAGTTTACCTCAGTCTCTTTTTGTAGATGTGTAATATTGTACTCTTTAGGTTTTTCTTAAGTATGATTATGTGTAGATCATAAAAAGGGCATAGACATAAAGCTTGTGAATCATTGCTCTACAGTTATACTAATTAGATTAATCCTAAAATAAGTGTTTGCTCTGCGAAATTACAGTTTCCTATCTTAAACCTCATAACAGGATATGCCAAAAGTTATATATCGAGTTCTTTGGTACTGAATTTAATTATTCACCTCTCACCATCTTACATTTAAAGTGCCATACCAGCTAAAAGTGTTTCTCATTATTTTGAGAAACAGCAAAAAAAATTACATTGCCTGTTGCATGATAGAAATTTGTTTATGTATATATATATATACACCTCAGTTTTCAGGAAGGAAAATTTTGGCATTGTTGTGTCAGTATGTGAAACTCCAAATGTCTATCAGTGATATTAACACAGTTAACAAAATCAGCAGTAAGTTAGCCCCTCCTGGAATTTCTATTTAATAGTGTTAGTTAAGGTCACAATTGTATCTGAAACTTTTTGAAAATTTCTTAGACTTATTTTGAAATAAGGAGGGGCATTCTTGCATGTGAGAAGTAGCCACAGACATACTAATAACAGAGACAGAGCCAGGGTAAGAGGGAAGAAATTATTTGCAATAGCTTAGAAATACCAGAAGGGGACTCCAGAACTGTTGTGACCAAAACAATATCAAATTTATTTTATTTATTGTTAGCTAACATCAACTTCTAATAATTTATTCAGAAAAAGAAAACATAAACAAGCTAACAAACACCAAGGGAAATACCTTTCCTCCCCTTTTCAAGGCTCAGCTTCAATTAAATATCACTCCTCTGCTCCTCCTGTCTCAACTCTCCTCATTTCTATCACCTGTTACACTGAGACTCTCCCAGTATGTATGGCTAGGCTTCGCGAATNACTGTCCCAGTACCTTTACAGCAAAGCACTGCATGTGACTGGGGTTGGTGGATAATGGTTACTTTCTGACACTCCTTACTTACTGTTCTTTCTCCCTTGTTCTTCGCTTCTTACTCATTGTTCTCTGCCCAGAGTGGGTCACTCACAGGCCACAGTCCCTGTGTGATGCCCCTGCCCTGGCATGGGCTATAGCTGCAGTCCCTCAAAGCCATAACTAGTTCATCATGGATTGTCTCCTTCCAAGAGATTCATCTGGAATACTGTGTCCAGTTCTGGAGCCCTCAATACAGAAAGGACATGGACCTGATGGAGCAGGTCCAGAGGAGGGCCATGAGAACAGGGGGCTGGAACACCTCTCCTATGAGGACAGGCTGAGGGAGCTGGGATTGTTCAGCCTGGAAAAGAGAAGGCTTCAGGGGGACCTACTAGTGACCTTCCAGTACCTAAAGGGAACTTACAAGAAGGCTGGAGAGGGCCTGTTTGCAAAGGCCTGGAGTGAAAGGACAAGGGGCAATGGTTTTAAATTGGAGAAGAGTAGATTTAAACTGGACATTAGAAAAGTTCATCACCACAAGGGTGGTGGAACACTGGAACAGGTTGCCCAGGGAGGTGGTTGAGTTCCCATCCCTGGAGGCATTCAAGGTGAGGCTTGCCAGGGCTCTGGGCAAGCTGATCTAGTTGGGGATGTCCCTGCCCAGTGCAGGGGGGTTGGACTAGATGACCTCCAGAGGTCCCTTCCAACCCAAACCATTCTATGATTCTATGATAAGAGTGTCTCCAGCCATTCCCCAGGCAATGTCTCCTTCTTTCCTCCTCTGTTCCTCCTGCCCCTAGCAGCTACTGCTCTTTATAAATGTCTGAGCACAGGTTCTAGGTGCTGCCCTGTAGTGGGGTATAATAGGTTACCCCCACAGCTTTCACAGCCAGTTGGATGGGTTGCCTGCATGGGTTTTAAAGCCAGGTGGACCAAACTGCAGCCACCACACCCCAAACCCTGCAAGTTATACTCAATATATTAGCCGTGATGATTTTGAACATACCATAACTGCTCTGTAGAGGAATAATATGAAATATCCTAATTTATAGGTCTGTAAGTTACAAGAGAATATATGATAGTTCACTGGATGGTTCTAAAGAGCTCGTAAGATAAAAGGGAAAGGAGAACATAATGAAATTGCAAAGGAAATATGGAATTTGTGTAATTTGACATTTGTCAGGTTCATTAGGCATCTACAATAAGATGATGTCTTTACTCTGTGGTCATTGCATCCTTCAGCAAGCAAGTTCTCCCACCTGATTATATGTGTCCAGATGGCATGGAATGGTTTTCTACATCTTCCTTAGTGAATGAGATAGCATAGATTACACTGTACACCTATCTTCTAGATAGCTTCAGTTTTATCTGCTCGGTGAATCCCGCGCTGTGTTTTCAGTTAGCAGTTGTAAAATGAATTATAAAATCCACACTGCTTCCACAGACCAAAATATCTATTAACATTGTGAGAAAAATTATCATTCAATGGCACAAGATTTTTCTTTTGATGTTAACTTGTTTTCCTTCTGTATTTCTGTTGAGAATGTCCACAGAGCTAAAGTTTAATCATACATGGGTATTTCGATAATGGCTCCAATATCTTTCCCACTTCCACAGAGGTGAATCCAGTCCACAGATAAGTTAAATTGCATGTGCTTTCTTTCATCTGGATTGTGCCAGCTTGCCTCATTTAACAGGTCTGCTTCTGGAGGCTAAGGATGCAGTGAGGCAGGTAGGGGTGGAGGGAGTGTGAGGGCAAAGGGATGTAGGTAGAAGGCTGTGGTTTGAAAAAACAGATAGTACAGGAAATTATTTGCTTTGTGAACACAACAGGGAGGAAAGCAGACTGGGAAAGGGATTTAAGGTTGGTATCCACTTGCAATGCCCTGAGCAACACAGGGAACAGTGCTCAGGTTAGTTGAGATGTGATGGAGGCTGCAGGGGAAGACTCTCCACAGCACAGTGAGAGTCAGGAGAGGAAGGGGATTTGGTGAAGAGGTGGGCAGTGGGGGGGTTCAAGGGAAGACTGTTCTGTGGCTATTAAAATTTCACCCTGTGCTGCTTTCTGCTGTCAGGATATCAACCCCAGGGGGAGACAGTTCAGCATCTGTCAAGAAGAAGGCAATTTAGAAATTTTAATGCATCATGGCTATGAGAGAAATGACAAAAAAATCTGTATTTGCTCTGGCTCAAGCAGCTTGAAATAAAAGCAGAAATACCTAAGATAAAAAGCATTAGATGAGGGAACACTGATTTTTTTTGTTGTTGTTAGACAGTGTTACCCTCATTTGGATTCTGGATCTCAAGTGTTGTCTTGGTGATTTTACTCACTAGGCTGTGCAGGATTTGTTTTTATTACATCAGTAATTTAAATGAGTAATTCTAGCATAAGCTAGAGCTAAAATAATAAACTAGAATGTATTTACATCTCTAAGGACACAAGTGGGTTCTTAGGTCCTTTATTAAGGTAATATTTCACTTGAGCAATGCACATATTAACAAGCTGATTGGTTTTCTGTGTTGTTTTCTGAATAGAGCACTTCGTCACCATGCATCTATGAGTTCTCAGATTTTTTCAGTCCCCATGCAAACAATAAATTAATTACTTATTAATTATGTGTGTGTGTGTGTGTGTATAGGATATATATGAACATATCTTGATCATGACGCATTACATTTTCTCTGAAGAGCAAGTCTTTTGTACTAACTACTCACACTGTGCTGCTGTTTCTTATGCAAAGTAAGTAGAAAAGGCATGGTGAGTTGCCAAGGAGCTATTACCTCAAGGGAAAATAAAACCAAAACCGTGGGCATTTAGAAGTAAAAACCTATTCCATGCTAAAAGAGACCCAAACGAGAGAACCTGCAGTCTCATCAAGGCTCACTCATATACCTGCTTCATCAACTAACAAAAGTAGAATATATAATAGTGCAACCAACTTGCCTGCCACAACATTTGCATCACTAACTAAAATTGCACTGAATTAGGGACATGCTTTAACAATCTGATTGTTGAGATGACTTTTTTTAGGCATGCCACGATAAGGCAACCCTATCGTATCACTGTGTTATTTTCCTGCTAAGTTTGTTCTTGGGGATATGGTAAATGGCTTACAGTCAAAGGATTTTTTTATGTTGCTTTCCAACTGCTTTTATGTGATTCCCACCAGAAAAAAAAAAAAAAAAAGTTAGTGGGAAGCTTAACTTTGTATTTTTTAAAGTAGAAAGCCTCAAGGGCCACATTTTTTCAGAAGCTTAGACAATAATGTGTAAATTGCACGTATTTGTACTGCTAACACTGGGAAAGATGAATGTGCTTTCTGGCTCAGAAAGGGACAAATGCTTTCTCCTCTGTGCTGGAAGCTCACTGTCTTTATGAACTTGTTTCCCTACAGTAGTCATTGTTCAGACCTGGTTTTCTGGTGAAAATTATCTATTTGTTAAATCTTAAAAACACCAGTGTGCCACAATAAATTTAATACAGTGCTCATAGTTGCTGATTTTGTCTGCTTGAGCAGAAAGTGCTTGAAAAAAAACATACAGTGATTAATCCATTGATGATGGGCAGAATACAACTGTTAAGCACTTGCAGTGCCTAATTTTAGTACACGTCCAGCCTATGTCATGAAAAAAAATCAATGTATTTAATTCTGGTCTAGTATATAAATTATTTATTTTAAGGTGTTGTCCCTCCTTTGTAATAATTTTTAAATCTAGTGTAATTCAGAAGGCATTCATTTACAAATATGAAAACCAATGGAAAATTAAGGGAAACACTGCTCAATATAAATTAGAGTTTTTCCTATGTCCACACAAAATGTATGTGTATATCCACACAGAATCAACTTTTAGAGGGATGTTTTGCTATAATCGCAATAAAAAGAGCATTCAGTAAAATGAATATTTCCTGGCTCTTAATATTGCCAAATTCCATAAAAATGGAAGTATTGTTATATATTATGTCAAAAAGGATATCCCAATACTAATCCTCAGACTATTTCCAAACAAGCATGAAATAGATGCTGACGGGAAATGGAATTCTCCAGTGCACATTATGACATTTAATCTGAAATCTTATTTAGAAGAATTGTCCATGAGTTATAACACCATTAACTCTTTTCCCAGACCATACCTTCCCATGTTTTGGTTGTTGTTACTGCTAGTGGATAAAGACTATTTATAACAGATTGGTTTCTCATGAATGTACTCACATTCTGTTGAAGATCTAAGAGCAAAAGAAAAATTCAGTCTTTATTCCTGTTTCTTTTATCCTGACCTTTTTTGGATGGGGAGTAATTGTAGCTAAAAAACAAAGGATAGAAAGTCTCATCTCTTCCAGGAACAAAGCATTCTGAAATTCCCTGTTTCTCCTGTGTTTACCTGGCAGATACCCAGGTTGTCACCAGTATTTACCCTGCACAGCTCCTTACTCACAACTTAATCCAAAGCCTGTTGAAGTCAGTGGGAACTTTTCCCTTGACCTCAGGGGGAATCAGCTCTGCTTGTGTAGGCAGAGCACTTTCAAATTATTTCCACTGCTGATTACAGAATAAGTACTGGTGGAAATAAGGAACCTGTCTTCAGATCCAACACGACAGCTAAGTTGATGATGTCTTAAGCTACTATTATACTCCTTTAGTTGTGCTTTAAGGAGCTTAAGTAGTTACAGTTGCCAGAAAAAAACAACAGATAAAAGACTTTTTCCTTCTTTACTGAGAGTAAAGAAATCAAGAACAACTGTACTGCTTCTAAAGACAATGTCATTAGTAACCATCACTGGCAACATCATAATGATTCTTCTTGTCTTTTGAAATGTTTATGTCAATAATACAAGGTAATTTAGTTATTATAACTCAGGAGAATAACCATAATTTTTTCTGGAGATTGTTTTTAATCATAGAGGAAGTTCTTCTGATACGCAGATAAAGGACAAAATCTGGAGAACAACTTAACAGACACTGTTCTTATTGATTTCAGTAGGAATTTAGAATGTTTGGACCTGATTATCTGAACTGATTATTTATGGAAACTCTACAGAAAGTCAGATTTAAATCCTACTGACTATTGAACCAAGCTGCACTGGGAGCCATTCCAGGCAGACTATAGCAAGTTCAGCTCCATTTTCCCCATTAGCTTGATTGACGTCTACATTCAAGTTCATAAAAAAGGGATGGGAAATGAAGAAAGTAATGACTGTAATTTCATTACTTTTAATGATTTGTTCATCCTTGTGATATTTAGTGTAGTGTGCATTATTTCTACACACACATTTTCACATAATATGTGTGATACCTAAAAATGGTGCTCCAAAAAGTGCATGTCCAGTTAAATTGTTAAAATGTTCACTAAAACACATTTGAAAATACAAGTTTTTACGTCATCTTTTCCACACCCATTTCCTTTTGATCTAACAATTTTGATTTTAATGAACTTAATGCTTGTTTCATATTTTCCAGTTTTCCAATTTAATTTGTTGGTTTCTTCCTGAACCTCCTTCTACCTTCTTCCACTCTTTCCTCTTTTCACTACCATGGCATCTCTTGCTGTTTTTTTTTCACTCTGTAGCAGTATTTGCATTTATCTTCTCTCCATTATGTGGCCCCATCTCTACCTTTTTAACACCTCTTTCATTTATCTAGTCAGCCTTCTTCCACCAATCCATCTTCAGCACTTCTACCATTTTCCCAGCATCTTTCATCTGAACTTCCCACCTGCTGAGATTTCCTGTGTCTTCTTAATCACTGTACAGATGTCTGTCTTCTGCCACCTCATACACTCACACTTCTTCCTCAATACTGGTTGGGGCTTTGCACTCCTTTCTTTATATGTGCCTTATTTGTGTGAAATTCCGTGCAGGAATTTCCAGTTGCCTGTTATTGAGCAAGAAGAAGGTGGAGGGGGAGTGCTGCATGCCTGTGGTGCAGAAAGATGACTAGGGAGCTGTTGTTGTGGTCCAAATTATTCTATGACATTGCTGCCTTCCCAGGCCATTCAGCTACCATATCTTGTTCATACACTGAATAATGTATACCTACCATAAGAGAGAGGTGGGCCCACACCATGCTTTCATTTGCTTCTCCTCTGACACTTTGTTTAAAGACTCCAAGGCAACTGGACAATGGGAAAAGCAAGTCATTGAGAACTGAACTCCAATAACTTAGGACATAAAAGAACCTGTATCATTGCTTTAGGGACATAAATTTGAGCTGCTGAGTCATTAACTAACTGATCTGCCAAATATCTCTAGTTTGATACATCACTGACAATATTAATGTTGTAAAATTAATAAGCAGCACTAACATTTGACTGCCTGAATTTCCTTTTCTATTTGAAAAAATAAATAAGTATGTTCAGGCTAGATTAGACAAAGGTTAGCTGCAGGAACACGTTTCAACTTCATAATGAAAATGGTGAACTTCAAAAGAATTGCTGTATTTTTGTAATTAATCTCTCTGTATTATCAAGAAAAGATCATTAAACTAAGTTCAGATTTTTTTTACAAGGCATTTCTTAAAAATTCTTTAACCCTTTGCATTCTTGTGATTGCTAATTTCTAATGAAAATAAAATAGTAAAATAAGAAAATTAAATGTGAATGATAGCCAAATATCTTTATACTTCAGGAATGTTGACTATTTAAGATTGTATCTGTATTTACATTATTTGCAGTAGTTTCTGTCAGTATTGCAATATATTTCGGAGTTTAAGAGTGCAAACAGGCACAGTCTGAAAATCACTTGGGNGTGCAAATAAGTAGTAATATTAATAATGAGAAGAGCAGATTTTCTTTATTTCTTTTACCTTAGAAGCACAATAATCCTAATACAACATATAATGTAATACTTAGAGCATGTAAGTAGCAGCAGCTCTCATAATTAGCTGGACTTTAAGGCTGAAATATGAAGTAAGCCACAGGAATGCAGGAACAGCTACAATTCCTGTATGCTGTAGGATCTGTCCTCTTGTGTCCTGCTCCATGGGCAAAGCTTGCTCTATGCTTCAGCAATTCCTCCTCACCTGCTGGAATTTGCTGTGGGTAAGCTACAGGGTCTTGATGCAGTTGTTTCACTGGGAAATGCTGGCCCATGACTTTTTAACCCCAGGGCTGTGGTATAGGGGGGATTATGCAGCCAGCTATATCTGCATTTAACCTCCTCCTGCCAGTCAGGAGTACAGTCCACAGGATTATTTGGTATATCCACATATAATATAATGCTTAAGGAAGTAAAATAAAGAGCCCCTGGGCCCTACTAAAAGAGTATGGACAGGAGACACATCTACTGAGGGTAGGACTGATCCATCCTTACCAGACAAAAAAGCAAAATAGTGCTTTAAAAATATAAAAAAGTTAGAGGTGGGGTTTTCTCTTTTTTTCTTTCTTTCTGTTTTTTTTTTTTTAAGGAAGAGATTTTGACTGACTTTGTTCTGTAATACAGTTTGTTCTTTTTTTAATGTTTTGAAAATTTTAATACAATTCAGGGAAATGACTGAATAGATCTAGGTAATGCAAGCTTGGAGTTGGTGGTTTGGGGTTTTTTCCACAAAAATAAACATTAATCTCACTATTTTTCAAAAGAGATGCAAAATATAGATTCTTAATACTTTAAAAGGTATAACATAATTTTTCATTTAAGAAGATTTTAATTTAGAGCTAAGTTGAACAACATTAATTTTAAAATCTCTAATTAAAACAATTTTACCATCAAATATTTTTAAGAGAGGAAGGTGAGGAGAGAAGGGACAGGGAAAGGAGAAGATAGCAGGGCAGGAAGGAAGGTGGAAAGGAAGGTAGGAAAAATTTTATAATAGTAAGAATGAAACACCAAAGTTTCACATAGAGTTAAATGAAAAATATTTTTTCTTTTCTCCTTGCATAATTTTCTGTGACTTGTCAAGCCCTGATTTCAAGATAGGAAAGTACACACTCTTTGTTTCTTTCTTCGTCATGAAGAAATACAATCTCAGCTATTTTTCTTATGCACTCTCTCTTAAATTGAGAAAAGAAATATAGATATAACAATCCAACACATGCACCATAGAAGTAATGCTAAAAGATTAAGTGAATTCAATTCCTGTATTTTTAGGATGTTTTACTTATTCTAAGAAAACTGAAGAAAATGCATAAAGTTCCATAAAGGATCTAAAAGATTTTCTTTAAAATAAATTTGACTTGAGCCATGACAAGTTATAAGCATATCCTACAAATATAGTCTTAATTGCCTCTCACAAAATGGGAAATTCATGGGACTGCATATTCATGTTGGAGTACAAGTTGGTGCTTCTATGATGAGAGTCACAGCAGTGCATAAAAAGAAATAAGTTGAAAATGTGCATCTAGCTCAGCTTTCTCAATGAATTAAGCATGTTCAGATAGGTCTTCAATTGCAATTCTGAATTAAAGCAATCTAAAAAGCTTTGGTGCCTGTTTCTCTACTGCTGGATGCCCTCCCCTTTTCTGCAGCTCATCTGTGGAAAGTCTCCACTGATACCTCTCCTCATCCCCTGCAATCACAAGAAGATATTCCTGTTCCAGTATCATTTTCATAATGGGGATGTGCCTTTGCTTTTCAGGTTTGTTTTTTTGTTGTTTTGCTTTTTTTTACTTTGTTTTAAATAGTATTCTGTCTTTGAAAGGAAAAGAGAAGATAGAAGTAGCCAGGAGGTCTGCAGAGGTGTGGATTCCTAAATCATCTTCTGGAAAAGTTCAGGTTTGGGAGAAGCAAACACACAATCTAGTGATTCTGAACTCATTTTGCCTCATCTAACAGTATTCCTTTGAGTAAATAAATTAAAGATTGTTTCAGAGAAGCTGTTTTCCCTCAGAGCTTTTTTGTGTTTAGTTGTAGGTTGTATCAGTGTCAGGTCAAGTTGGAGTAAAATATGGTGGCTTAATGGGAGGTTCTAGAGTTAGATGATCCAGTTTCAAGAGGAGTTCAGTGGACCTGGTTAGAAAGTAACCACATAACAATATACATTGTGATATAACCTTTAATTTCTCAACACATTCTCCTCAAGGTCCCAGCTTTATTCACTGCTAGAAGTCTATACATATTCCTGTAAGAATCAACATTATTTGTAGAATTTGAGATGCTTCTTCACTGCACACAATAACTGCAACCAGTGAGAAAGGGGGAACAACACATGGGAAAGGAGTCAAAGGCAGATGAAAACTATTTTAAGGAAGCTATGAAGAACTGATTCCTGCTTTGCCATAGAGTATTTTAAATTGACAAAAGTCATTACTAGCTGATGTATTTCCACTTACCTGTTAGTTTTTACTATGTGGAAACCTGAGCTCAGCAGGAATACAGCCCAGAAGGCAAATCGCATCCTGGGCTGCATCAAAAGAAGCATGGACAGTAGATCGAGAGACGTGATTCTGCCACTTTGCTCTGGTGAGACCTGATCTGGAATACTGTGTCCAGCTCTGGAGCCCTCAATACAGAAAGGATATGGACCTGATGGAGCAGGTCCAGAGGAGGGCCACGAGAATGATCAGGGGGCTGGAACACCTCTCCTATGAGGACAGGCTGAGGGAGCTGGGATTGTTCAGCCCGGAGAAGAGAAGGCTTCAGGGGGACCTACTAGTGACCTTCCAGTACCTAAAAGGAACTTACAAGAAGGCTGGAGAGGGCCACCATCTCCAATCATTTGGAGGAAAGGAGGCTTATCCCGAGTGGTCAACATGGATTCCGTAAGGGGAAATCCTGCTTGACTAATCTGATAGCCTTTTATGATGGCATAACTAGGAGGATAGATGAGGGGAAG
>VWZO01019260.1:111162-232104 GCA_013396975.1 Bucco capensis
TCGCCTCGCCTCGCCTCGGGGGCCCTCCCTCACTCCCTTCCTCTAGTCTGTTCGCTGCCTGGCCCCGGGCTGTGGCCTCTGCGCGCCTTCCCCAATATGTTTTGCCTTTATTGACAGGCTCTCACCGAAGGTAAGGCGAGATACTGAGTTTTGGGATTAGGCGTTTCGCCGGTGCTTTCGCAGCTAGGGGAGAGAAGGGGCCTGTGGCTGGACCTTAGGGATCAGTACAAGGGGAAGAGGGTAGGGTTTTTTAACAGTGCACGGTGGAGTAGGCTGAGGCAGAAATGAGGAGGAGTTCCCAAAGACCCAGTGTGGCAGTGCTGTGGAGTTGCAAACCGCCAGCAGATGACTTGTCTGCAACTGGAAAAAGTTAATTTTGAAAGGAAAGGGACTAAGATGGATCTGATACAGCTGGCACGGTTTAAATTAAAAGGCAATATCTTCTTTTTTTTTCATCTTTTTCAGTGAGGGTGTTTTCAGGGTTGACTGAGAATAATTAGCAACAAGTAATGCTTAACAAAATGTAAGTTTTAAGTGGCATTGTGTAATTAATCTTTCAAGCCATTCATGCACTACAGTTTAAAGCAAGGGTTTCAAGTTAAAATTGACTCCTCTGTTAACGTGCAGGAACTAAACTGAGTTGTAGTCACATTTCACTTGTTATAGTTCCACTTAAGAGAGATTTAAGCTTGAAGTCTTCTTGTTTAGAGCCTATATGAGAAAAAAAAACTTGTGAAATTGATGCTTTCTCTTAATTTTAATTTTAAACTGTCAGCAGCATTTTTCCTTAATAGCTTTAGACACGTCAAAGGCCAAAGAAAGTCATGTCAGTCTGCCTGAGGCAGAATTCACATCCTACTCCAGGGAACTTTGCTGAAGCTTTGAACAAGGAAGATGATGTGTTCAAATATGGTTTGCATGTTTTAAGACCATGCATCATACAAATAAAGTGGTCCAGGATTATTCCCATTTTGTGTATATTTTCTTGCAGAGGTGTGTACTCCCTGAAAAGTAATGATGTTGTGTTAGCTGGCTGCTGGCATGTACCGTAAAAGGTTTACTATTTGGATGTAGCAAGACTCCCACTGTGTCAAGTTACTATCCATTTATGGTTTAGATAAATTACATGTCTATTTTACTCTTTTGGAATGAATTGTGAATAAGCTCATTGTCCCCCTATGTTATAGGAAATGAAAGTAGCTGTGGACTGGACTGTATTGAGTTGGTAGCTAGAGTGCATAGCTGGTCATGTCACACAGTGTCTGCAGTGAAATAATGAAAGTCCATTAAAAAAATAGTGGTTCTTCTATCACACTTCATATAGGGTCACTCTGTAATTTCTACTTTTTTGAAGAAAAACAAAAGGAAAAGTTGAGAGGTTGCTTTTGTAAGATTAAATCCAACTGTAATGGATGTACTTCTACCTTAAGTGTCCTAGTAGTCCCCAGATATTTTGGGTAAAATGTTTTGGTTCTCTTTGACAATCAACAATGATTTGTTCAGAACTGCTAGCATATTAACACCTGGAAACAGAACAGAGCTTTCTTATTTAAATTGAAATATAATAGAGAAGAAAACCCACTATGAACAGTGTTCGGCATCTTTAATGTATCCAGAGTTAAAGACTAAAATAATCCTTTTACATTTTACATTTACATCTTTGTTATGGACTGCTTTGCTTACATAAACTTTTGGATGTGTTTTAGTACATTTCTGTACTGATATCCATTCTCTGTGCTGTTGACAAGTATTAAATGACAGAACACATCCTTTTAGTACTATTTAAAATGGACACACAAGACTAAAGGAAGTCTCTTGGGCCATTAAGTCAGTACTGTTGTAGCTGGAGACCGTATCATCCCTTGATAAGCTATAAACTAGCTGTTTGCTAATTTTTCTGTTAAATTATTCACCTGCTGTTTGGATTCAGTTCTATATGTTAATTTAATAATCCATAAAATTAACCTTAAAGATAAACAGAGTGGGTGTTAACAGGCAAGTAATATCTACAACTAAGTTGTTGGGTTTTTTTAAGGTATTAGAAGTATTTAGCAGTTGTTTTGGCTCCTTTTTGTAATTGCCAGTTGGGATGTCATATTATAAAAATATCAGTGATGGGCTTTGTTATGGGAGAAGCCTTTTTCTTGGCAATATGTTAGTTGACTTCCATTCCTGACAACTTCTTGTGTGAACAGGGGTGTTACATGTCACAGTATAAGGCTGTAAGCAGTCAGGTTTTTGAATTTTGGCTCTTTGTCTATGCAGGATCTCAGGAACATGTAAGTAACTGATTTCCTCACTCATTTATAGCACTCAGCTAGAGGTTATGCTTTGTAACATAGATATTCAAGAGTCCTCTTCAAAAGAAACAGATGTGATTCATGGTGCTTGCATTAGTGGAGTGTTTTGGTAGCATGCTGCTTCTGTGGTCATTCTTGTTTTGAGTTTGATAAACCTTTCTTTCATGTCAGCTGAGATGATGTGGTGTAAAGAAAATTGTAGAGTAACTGGAGGAGACAAGTTTGCTATTTTTTACTTATGTGTTTATTTTGGTAGTGATTTGTTTATTTTTTCAATCTCAATTTTATAATTACCTAGCCTTTTCCTCTGGGGAAAAATCTTTATAGTTACTCCTTTCTTCCTTGCTGTTTGCACTTATTTATGCTGTGCTCTGTTTTTGATTATCCATGTACTTGAAATCTTTAGTGGCTTGTGCTTTTTACAAGAGTGAGGATGAGGAAACAGACTGTAAACTAAAACCATGGAGTTTTGGCTTGTAAGTGTTACCGCAATGCAAGCACACATTAACAAATCGAAATTGACCAAATTAAATAGCTCTTTCAGACTAATGCAGAATCTCAGTTTCTTTAAGAAAGGCACTAAAGGCAATGTGACTGAGTAGATTCATTCCAGACCTATGCAGCAGAAACTCATCATGTTGTTTTCCTTTGAGTATCTCAAAAGTTGTGTCTTGGATTCTCCAGCTATTCAACTGAGTTCACAGACATATGAACAGGGATGTTTGCTGTAGCACACAGAAAATGTATCAATATGATGGAAACCAGCCCAAATTTCTTCTGAATTAATAATTGTTTGTGACTGTTTCCTAGTCTGATAACTTTAACTATGCTTGCTCAAAATAATCCAAAAAACAAAACAGTAATGAAACCACTTCTACAGGTTTGCATTGGTAGGTTATGCAGCAGGCTGGTGTGTATCTCATCAGTAGCAGCAAACTCAATCTTCTGTAGAAACAGCAATATACTGTATCTCTGGTATGTCATAGCATTACCCTCAACATTTCCATTTCACCACTCTGTGAGTATATATACATGCTTTTTGTGTTTGCATGTGCATATGACTATTTCCATATCTTAAAAGAGATTGTGTTCAAAGTCAGTTTTCTAAATTAATATTAAGGGTATTGTGAATTTATGAATTATATACATTGAACAGTTACTGTTCCCAGACCTCAGCATTCTGTTGTCTGAGATTTTAATAGGGTTTTTTGGTCATTAAGTTGAAGGACAATAATTCTATTGTTTGATTATCTGGTTATTTTGTGTCTCTGGCTTCATCAAAGACATTCTTGTATTTCAGAGCTCAGTGTTTTCTGTGCTTGTCTTCAACACTTGTTAAGTTTGACTTTACAATATCTTGGAAAAATAAATCAGCTTCAAATTCCCAATTTTATACAGCAGCCTGTAAAGAACTGGACTTCTTTTGTAATCAGATACTTGTGCTATGTAACACTGCACTGCAGGAAAACCTAACTGATGGCAGCAGCCTGTTGAAGTGCCATTTACCTGGGCCCATTGGCATGTCGCCCACAGGAGTGGTTTGATGAACTACAATGTTTAAAACTGATACATTAGTTGTTCCTTTACAGTGGTTTATCTTGCTGTGTAAAGTTTGGTTTGTCTACATTACAGAACTCCACTTTGGGAAGAAACTGAAGCTGCTACTGGGAAAGGATTTACCTTTGCCTTCCAGGTTTCACTGGCAGGTTCACAGCAATGGCTGAGGAACAGAAGGAAGACTGTTTTCCCAAGTTTAAGAAAATGAAATTTTTTTGCCACTGAGTATGAACTCTGTACTTTCTTTCACATTTCCCTCCTGATAAATCATACCAGTGGCCATTCCAAATACCTTTCTTTTTTGTGTATTTAATGTGCTCTAACATGGAAGACATTTTTGTTCATTGGTGTTTCTTTGTCACTGTTCATTTGTGGTGGTTCTTCATGTACTATTGCTGGGAATAGACTTGTGAAATATTTTGGGGATTCTGTTAGAGATTTCCCCAGTATAAGTAGATAATACCTCACTGAACAAAAGCCAATTATCATTGCCAAATAGGAGGGGAAGGAGTTGGTCAAACTAATACACTTTGTTTCTTCACTTGTTGCTTGCTTTTACTTGCTGCTAATTTGTTGAATAAAATGAGACAGGAATGGAGAAGCATTCATTTTGGATACATGGTTAAAAATCTGACCTAATTTATTAAGAGTCTTTCTGGCTTCCTCTTCTGCCCTACTGTGGAGGAAACATTTTGGTTTAGCCATTAGATGTCTTGCATGCTTCAAGGCAAAGGAAACTTTAAGCTACAACTGATAAAGATTTTTGTATAATTACATTTTTTAATTAAATAATAAAAATGTCCCTGATCTCTCTGCCAGCACAGATGAGTCCCTAGATTTTGGCAAGGAATGTTTGAAGATTTTCATTAAAGTTGTCAGCAGAAAATATTGTAGCTATCAAGATACTAGCACTGAAAAATATGGAAAGGCTAGTTAAGGGCAGAGGCAAATTGTCACCTCCCATCGTAATATAGTTAATAATAAATATGTATGTTATATATGTGTTTAAACACCATATGTGTATTTGTATATGTAAATAGGTAAACTAAAGATTTGCAATCTCAAAAAAAAAAAACCTACACTTATACTCTTTGAGACTATCACCATATGGGCTGCTTGTTTGTCTTACTGAAATACCACCCACATTTACCTGTTTAAAAGCCCAGCACTAACCAGTGCTGCTTTGAATCAGACATTGTCATTTCTGAGCATTTTTAGCAAGCATAGAGACTATCTCTGTTTAAGCAACACTAGGGTCATCCATAATTTTCAGGTGCTGCTTTGTTTACTGCTACTTACTAGCTTGACTAACAACAGTATTTTCTCATTTTCTTGGCTTGTTGTAAAGCTCATTGAATTCTTGCTCACTTTTTTCCACAGGATGTTTCATGTAAGTGAAATGTGGTGCTATCACTGGAAATGGAAGCTGCAGCACTGTCTCTGCTTGTTTACCACATATATTATATGCATACAGCAAGCAGGTAAGTCAGCAAATCATCTTCTCTCTTAAATAGTCTAGGAATCAAACTTTTTGTGACTAAGGATTATACTTACATATGATTGAATTATGTACAATATAACATTTTGATGAAAGTGATACATTGTAATTATTAGTTGTGATTTGGTAGATTGAGTCATATTTTCTGTTACTGGTGAATTTTTTTTTGTTGTATTTTATAATTTTGCTATTATTGTTAATACTTTTTTTTTTTCACCGACTTTGTTCTTGGAATATTTTCATTTTGCCCTTCCTTTGCTTTTACCATGTTAATACCTACTTCTCTTTTGAATCTCTTCTGGTTGTTGGAATACTGCAAGTAATCACATACTTGTCTGTTTGTGCCTGTAGATTATGTATTCAGTAACCCTTCGCTCTAGATCAAAGCTGTAAAATTACTGTGGTGTGTTCATTATTTTTAATCACTTTTATGATTCAAATAATAGAAACATTCCTCAGCAAGCTGTATGTATGTAAGATAATCATACACTGTAAAGGACAGCTAGTTTAAACTTAACATCTTGGTCTATAGTGACACCTGAATACAGAGTAATGTAATACATTCTGTTTTCTTTAATCATGTGAATGAGAGATTTCAGTTACTAAATGTCTTTTCCTAACCACTAGAGTGCAAAATATTTTAGGAGCTCCAGCTGCTTTACTGGAAAAACTGAAAATCTTGGAGCAGCTTGTAGTGCTCAGCTAATTCCATATCAAGTGGGCAGTTTTGCTGTTACAGACTTGCCATTGGAAAAAGGATGGTTTTATATATAGAAAGTGTGTCTCGTTTCTTTGATATGTTTTTTCTCTCAATAAAAAGTGCAGTATGTTTGAGTTTTTTTTAACCTGTACTTTTTATTGAGAGAAAAAACAATGCAGTAGCTGTGCAGTAGCAGTTTCCAGCTTCATGTCACTTTATTAGGTGTTTTCCATTTCCATTGAATTGTGTAGCCAAAAATGTATTTAGGACCTGACTCTCACCTGTGGCTCCATTGGCTGACAGCTTTTGTTCCCCTATGTTCCTGAGCAACATGTGATCCTGCCATCCTCACTGGTCTTTGCTAATTCCTCTTGATAAAAGTTATTTAAAGTGCAGGTGACACAGCCAGAGTAAGTCACATGAGCTAGAAGATCCTAGCCAGTATGCTATGAGGCTAGAGAAAACCAACTACAAGCTCACCTGTGCATTCAGCTAATTGCAGCATACTTTTGCTACCTGTGCTGGTACTGAACAAGCAGATAGGTTGAAAGCCCTATGCCAAACTCCAAGACAAACTTCTACAAAATCATGTATGCTGCTGGCTAACTACTTCAGCAATAAAGTGGTTGGTGCCATTCGATTGGTAAAAGCAGCCAAAGTGTTCTAAATAAGTCTGTCTCCTCTATTGTTGTTACTGTCTGTGCTCTTTTTTTCTGGCACTGATTTGGCATGTAGGAGACTCAGAACTAGGTCTCTGATGAAAGTCAGACCAGAGACCTGAACCTGAGTGTTTGACATCTCAAGTGTGTGTCCCTGGGGGCTTTTTCTTTCTTGCTTCAACAGGAAAAGATCTGAAATTGTTAAAACTTTCAGTAATTGCAAAAGGCATTTCCCTATCTGTCTGAATGATAAGTAGATAAATAAAGCACACTGGAAATACCCAGGTTCAATGGACACATTTGCTGTTCAACAGTGAAAGAGACCATAAATAATCCGCTGTTACTACTTGACTGAAATGAAAATGAGACATTTACCTTTACAGCAACCTGTCATTTGGCAGTACTTGCCTGTAGCCCCTCAGGGTTCATGCTTCTGTTGATGTAAAAGTATAGGTTATACTGCAGAATGGAGTCCTTTCTTCTGTTATAAAGCAAGGCAGACAAGGTGGAAAACACTGCGGCTTCTGCAATTTTTATTTTGTGTTCTTAAGTGGTATTTGTCACTTTGGCTGTAGATTCATGTGATATCCACAATCTCTCTGGAAGCTTACAGTATAAGTATCATAAAATCTGACATTCATCCAGCTTCAGCACTGAGCTTTAAGCTTAAAGAGCTATTGGGGTTTATTAAGCTTTTCCTAGAGGAGGTTACATAAAAGCGAGGGATTAAGATCATAAAGTACAGGTTTTATGGATTATTTAAGGGGCTGTTCATAAGGATAAAAATATCAGTCGTACTGCAACATGGAAAAATGCAAAAGTAGTAATTTTACAGTTTAACATGAGAAGAACTGCAGGACATGGCCTGCTTTGAGAAACAAAGCTTAGCAGAAGGATTACACAGCAGAAACTTACAACAGGGGCAGGATGGTCTGTGAAAATAATGCTTATCCACAAATTGATCAGTAAGGTACTGACAAGCAGGTGCAGCAGTGGAGTGCAATCTCAATATTTAGGTCTGATATCTTAGAGGAATCAGCGAATAGACTCTGGCTCTTAAAACAGAAAGAAATGATAAAAATAAAAAATATTAAAATACAGTGTGTACTTTAGTTCAAATCTCAGCAGCTGTAACTGTTTTGGCATATTGGCTTCAGGTCATGTTGTGACGTGGGGTGAAGATAGAGAGCAACTTAGTAAGCAACTTGACATGTTTCCGTTCTTGTCTAGGGTAGACATCCATTATAGCCTTGAGTGAGTCATTTAGCTGTGCCTCAGTTTCCCTGCTGATAATGATGAGTATATGTCTTGCCTATTTGTAAACACCTTGCCTATCTTCCTGTGAAAGGACTGTATAGAAGCTGAGATGTTAGAATGGTGGAGTTTTAAACAAAATAAATTAAATCTGCTTTTATCTGAGATTCGGACTTGCCTGGATTTTCATTTGTGTGTATATTACAAAATATACACACAACAATGAAACCAACAATGGTTTCAGAGGACCCAAAAATCCCCAAAAGAATGAACAGAGTTCTGGAAAACATAACTAATGAGGACAGACAGAAGGAACTAAGATCTTTTTTCATCTAGAGTAGGCAGAAGGGGCAGTGCATAAGAAAGGAGAATATTTGAAGGGATAGCCTCAGTGGGAAGGGATGGACGGATCTTTCTGAGCAGTTGAAAAGGCAAAAAGAATGGGTTTGAATTACAGCAAGAGAAATGAGGGGAGGACATATCAAAAACTTTAGATAACAGCTGTGGAATAGAGTGCCAAGGAAGACTCGGGAATCCCAGTCCTTGGGAATGTATAGTAATAACCTGCCAGAAATGGTTTAAATCTGTAGTCCTCTTTCCTTTGGGTTGAGAAATACGTTAGCTGATTCCCAAAATGCCTTGATTTTCAATAGTATTTCCTTAATCTTTGCCCCATAGATTCTATTTTGGTTCAAAAATCTGGGAAATGAAGAGATCCATTAGAAATCACACTTCTCAGAATATGACGGTGCTTTTTCTGTGCCTACAAAATTATTGCAATGGCCTTATTTTTATCTGACATAAGAAAGCAACACCTTTAGTATGAAAAGTAAAAATCAGTTGCTTCAGGTGTGTGTAACCTCACAAAAAGGGTTCAGTTCAGTTTCCCCTTCCTTTTTGGTTTTTCACAGCAAAATGTCTAATGTTTTAATATGGTACTGTCTCTTGCATTTCAGTGTGCTCTGTATGTTAACTGAAGAATAGAACTGAAGTTTTTCTGGTGATGTTAAAAACAGATTCCAGTTTACATAATTACTTTCCAATCTATTTTAAGTGTCTTGTCAGTACTGGACTTCCAGGGTTTTGAAGACTTGCACATTTTGAAGAGATTGCAACATCATCATAAGAGTTTTTATCCTCTTTTGTCATCAATAGATATATAATTATGTAAAAGGCAATAGCTGTTTTAAATTTTACTAACATGCAACCATACTTAGTTTTATTCAGGATGTTGAAAGTATTTATTTTAATAAAGCCATGAGTACCCTTGAAATTCTTATTACACTATTTCTGTATTGTGCCCCATGTCACAGAATTACTATGACTGTAGCTAATGCCAGAGTGACTATTTTTCCTTTTGATCATCCATTAGTAAAGTGCATTGGTGTCTGTTGTCATGTTTTCATTGTTTCCATGTCTATTTCCATTGTCCGTGTCTCAAAAGACATTAACCATCCCTCAGGAGCTCACTGAACAGTAAGTTTCAGTTTTATTACAGTCCCTGAAATTTTAATTTCTTTTTTTTTAGTGGCAATTCAAAGCAAAAATTTGTTCTGTTTTTAATTCATCAAGAAAGAGGTAAGAAAAAAGAATAAAACTGACAGTAGATCCTTCACTCGTATCGCTGATAATGGTCTCCAATACAGGATCATCTGTGTCTGTCACGCTCCTGAATTGGGCTCATCTAGATAAAGGAGGGATTAAAGTCCTCCCATGTTTATGGGAGGGTTTCAGAGTAACCCTGCAGGCTCAGAAGCCCAGTAAAACATGGGAAGGGAGTATGGTGGGAACTGTTGCTCATGCTACCAGTGCTAGCAGCAAGAGTTAGTCACATTACAGTCTGTGGAAATGGATTGGATTTTATCTGGAATGGCTCAAGTCAGGAAGTGTGTTTTTTCATCACAGATCTGAAACTGTCAACCCCAGACAAGGGCCAAAGATCCTATCACCGAGCAAATGATAAAGTGGTTGTCAGCACATTCCCTTATCTTCCTCTCTCTACCATGTGCATAGCAAGAACTAAAGTGCCAAGATGTTAACCCACACAGTCAGCACAACCCTCCTGTACAGCAGGGAGGTGAGGGATGATTTTAATAACTTTATTACTGGTGCTTTGTGAAACTTCTCCCCTGCTGTCCCCAGGGTGGGAATGGGCGTGCATATATTGCCGAGCAGGGTAAACGTGACTGAGTGCTGTCCCTGACTCAGGTATGGAAATTCATATTATGGAAAAACTACAGAAGTTTGAAATAAGTATTCAGTCTGGCAGTCTCTTTCCTTACACAGGCATACATACATCATGTGTAATTGGAAGATTAGTCAGAAGGAATCTGGATGTTTAATGAATAGCTCCAAAGTAGTATTATTCTTTCCCCCTTCTCTGTCAGCTTTCTTTCATATTTTACTGTAGCTTAAGCAAAACAAATCAAAGCAATCCTTTATGTTCTGTTTAATAACTAAATTTCTGCTGGCTTGAGGCATGGGTTTAGAATTTCTGTTCATATAAATCTTTCAGAGAAAAAGGTACTAGTTGGCTTTCTTGTATTTCCCTTAGTTGACAGTTCATTAATGTAAAAGTAAATCACTGTTGGAATGAATTTCCCAGGAAGCTGCCTCTCATTACCTCTGTTTACTTCTTTAGCTGTATTTTTTTTGATGGCGCTTTTTCCTTAAAGTGTTTGGACCTCATTGAATTAACGATAACAATGTTGCCTTAGATTCCACCCCCCCTCCTTTAATATTCACCTATAGCCAAAGCCAAACGGAATCATAGAATCACAGGATGGCCTAGGTTGGAAGGGACCTTAAAAATCATCAGGTTCCAGCCTCCCTGCTCTTGGCAGGGATGCCACCCACTAGACCAGGTTGCCGAGGGCCACATCCAACCTGGCCTTGAGCACTGCTAGGGATGGGCCATACACAACCTCTCTGGGCAACCAATTACAATGCCTTGCCACCCTCTGAGTAAAGAACTTCTTCCTAATATTTAATCTAAGTCTCCCCTCCTTCAGTTTGTACCCATTCCCCTTTGTCTTATTGCTTTCTGACCAGGTAAAGAGAATATGCTTGAACATCACAGAAATTCAAAGCTAACTAGGACCTCATGTTACAGGGTCTCTGCATTGCTTTGTTAGAAGATAGGCTAAAGAATGTACTGTTCTCTAAACAATACACCTTTTACTGAAAGTCTTCACTTCTGAAACTGTAGATTTTAGAACATGTTTACAATTTATTTTTGCCTTATTTTTTCTGTTCACTGTTAAAAATTAAAAACCTAGCCAAATGAGAATTTGTCAGTTTATCATATTATCTGTGATAACAGACAATAAAAGTATCTAGCTCAGTGGTATAGCCAACAGTAGCCTCAAAATTACTTGTGGCTTACTGGACTGTGCTTGATGAAAGGGTGCCTCTAATAGAGATTTTTGTGTAAAGAAATTAATTCTATATTGTATTTGTCAGTTGTTATTAAAGTGAATGAACATTTGAGAATGAAATGAATGTCTTACTGAAAGACTGAAGTCTTTGCAAAAGTCTCTCTTGCAATTTAGTAATCTGAGAAATTCTGCATCATGAGGTGAAGATCTTAAATAGGAATAGAACAATTTTGCAGATAAAAGTTTCTTACATGTAATTCTAGCAATCGTGTGATGTGCCTTTTAGTATGTATTGCAATTAGTACAAAGTAATTATAAGGGTTGATTTCATATACCACTAGACATTTTAGAAGTGAATGATTATCACTGTAAAGTCAGCACTTCTCAATTAACAAAAGGGTTGATCTTGCAGAGTTTGGATGCTTGTTATTATGTCCAGGATTGTTTTGCTAGGATATTGGATTACTTGATAGGATTGCTTAAGTGATTTGCATAAGGTGTAACATGTTAATGTTCACTAGATAAAGGCCTCAGTTACCAGTGTCTGATATTTGAAATGTTCAATTTTGTGGTTTTATTGCAACCATAGCCCAGAGATGTCTGAGATAGATATACTTAACCTATGTATGAACTACACTAAAATAAAGAAAAAAGTATGACTTTTTTTACAAGAATTTTTAAAAAACAAAGTGAAGGAATTTTAACTGCAATTTATTAAGGTGTTAACAAATAAGAAGACCCATCTGGAAAATTACATTGATTTTGTATAGCAATACCTCTGACTAATTTGCCTGTACTGTTTCAGAATTTCTTCTCACCATGGAAGAGAAAAATATCTCTTCCATGAGAGGAAAATAAGTATTTCAGCTACAGACTGTAAACAATTTCTACAGAGTTAACTAAAATACTAGTGTAATAATGTCAGAAGAGTACATCCATTATTGTGATACGTGGAACCAAAACTACTTTTACTGCTCTAAATATGATTAAAGAAGCACTCATACCAAGAGAAAGCAGGGCTTCCAGAAACCCTTCTTGTTCTGTCTGGATTCAGTGTTTTCTGGTCTGCTCAGTTCCTGTAAATGACAGACTAAGCTCAAACTCTTGGTGCAGTACAGGAAATTAAGTGCATAATTCATAGTAAGGATTCTGCTTATGTAGTTTGGCCTCCAGGTATCATTCACACTAATTCATTTTGTTTGCTTTCTCTTGAAGAATCAAGCCACTTTCCACTCTAAAACTAATTCCTGTAATAATTTTTTGGTACCATCATGAAGTTATACTCCTTTTTTCCTCATCTTTTATGTTGTTGTTTTTACCCTACTGTGTGGGACAACAGCAACTTGAGCTTTATGTTGGCTGTTTTCAGTTTGTTAGTTGGAAACAATTTTGCTAATTGTCTTGAAGATTTCATCCCCCAAACATTTTCCCTTGGTTATCTGAACATATTCTGCATTATGTTCATGGACAAACCAGTAAATAATGCAGAATATGTTCATGGACAAACCAGTAAATATTCTGCATTATTTACTGGTTTGTCCAAATTCCATATAGTAAATAGTCTCTTCTGAAAAGAGAGGCCGCTGTAGTTGTATTTCTGTTGTTTAATACTCCAGAACTATAGCTACATCAATTAAGATGTGGGACACTTTGTATCTATAGAAGTGTCAGCACAGCATATTTTCAGAGAACGTAATCTTGTGAAGGCTCTTGTAGACTGAGAGAGTATATGTTGGAAAACATTTTGCTCTTTTTTAAAGAAAGTTAGCTCCCATTCTTGAAACCACTTTTTTTTCCTGGATATTCCCAAAGTAGTCCAGTTGTCTTCCAGTACACCTTAAAAACAACTACTTTTTTCAGGGTTGAGTGTCTGCAATAGTTAGCTCTTGCAGAGCACAGGGTAGATCCATGCAAAGTTTGTCACACAACTAACCTAATTTTTGGAAGGATACAATGCAGTAAGAGTTTTTCCAATTCCAGCTTTTTCCCTCGTGAATATGCTTCTTAATGGGTGTCAGACAGAAAACTGCAATTCCCTATCTTGAACAGAGTTTTTGTTGTTCAGATGTGCACACTCTGGCTTCTTGCAGCTCTTCTTATTAAGAGCTATGCAGTGACAAATCCATACTATGAAGCTGAAGTCATTTTTTTATCAGAACTTGCTTTTCAGGTGGAGAAAAAGATCTCGTGGTTGAAGTTACAACAGAGGCATTTGTACATCTCCCAGTCCTCAGTGATTTTTGTTTTGTGATGTGAGGAATGGGGTGAAGTGTGTGTGATATTTTGTTTCGTGGATTTTTTTTGTTGCCTATAATTTACAGGAAAGGTTTATAAGCAAGTTTAAATTTTAAATATTTTACTGTTTTTTCTTCTAATTTCTTCTAATGCCAAAGTATGTTAGTCATATATCATACTGCACTTTACAGAAATTAGAAGTGTATGGGGAATGCTGAAACCACCTTTCGTGCTG
Organism: Bucco capensis; assembly: GCA_013396975.1. Taxonomy (NCBI): domain Eukaryota; kingdom Metazoa; phylum Chordata; class Aves; order Piciformes; family Bucconidae; genus Bucco; species Bucco capensis. Next base: position 124,978 of record VWZO01019260.1, read on the forward strand.
ACTTATGAAACACATGCAAAGGAACTTTGATATTGTGCCTTTTGTACTGAAAAAGGGCAAAATGCTGGTGTTGAACAAAGGCATCATTTATACCATGAGTTGGAAGTTGTAGGGTGTTGAAAAACCAAAATATTATTTGAGTGATAAAAATATTTAAAGGAAGTGTAACTATAAAAACAATGAGCTCCCTCCCTTCCATGTGTAAGCCTGGTACATCAAACGTGCAGTGTGCACCAGCTGCTGTAGTTAGTTTATTGTGTAACAAATTTATAAAATGTAGGCTTTTTTTCTTGGACCTGTCACATTTCTGCAGTATATTATTTCCATGATCTCTGGTATTTTGATCTTATTTTGAGCTGGGTATGCTTCTGCTAAAATCTTGCTGCTGGAACTGACAACTATTGCTGTTGTAAAGTAACAATACCACCAGTTAGGGCTTCCCTCCCTATGTCTCTGGGAATTACTCTTCTGTTAAGTGATTATTTCACTGCGCTGGGAATGAATTGCATTTAACCCTTCCACCTTCTCAGAAGGGCCTCAGTGAAAGTCAAATGGTAGAAGTAGCATTGTTTTAACAATAAATTTCTCTTTCTGGTGGCACATGGTAATCAGAAGAAAGTACTGAGGATGAAAAAGGCAAACATCTCTATACACTCTCTCCAATAAAATCTGCACGTACCTTTCACATGCAGGTAATACCTAAAGAGTGGTTTCTAAATCCCTTGCCAAACACTAGTAACTTAAACTTTACCTGCAAATAATATATGTCTGGCTTGGTTGGTTGTCTTTAGTTTTCTAAACTAAAGGATTTCTTCCCCCATCCCCACTGTCAGCAGTGTCGATGTATGCAATAGTAGTGTTCTTTTAGGCAACTCCTGTAGTTACTGACTCCTTTGGCTACTACCTTCAACAAAAGTATCAGAAGTTGTTCTATATTGTTTGTAGCGTATTGGAACTGAGTGACTGGCAAGTTAATTATACAATCAGTAGCTGAACTCAAGATCTTAGGGAAAAATTGCCTGTTTCTTGTGCTTGGCTGCATAAATCTTTTCTGAGTAGCACATCATAGCAATGGAATGTATCTGATGCCAGGAATGTAGCTGAGAAGAGTTCACTTTTTAGAGCTATTGTTTTCAAAACATTTATCTTGCTTTATAATCTTAATCAGTTTTCTGATCTAATAAGTTTTCTGAATTTGAAGGAGAAAATTACAAAGTTAATTTCAAATTTTCAAAAAATTTAATTTAAAATTTTCCTATTTCTTAAAATAAATTTTCTTGAATACAATTTTTTTTTTCAAGAAATTGAAGGACGATAACTCTTACTAATGACATTATTGAAAAAATAATAAATTCTTAGCAGGCATGCCATTTGCACTTTTGTATGCCTAGGAATGGTGAAATTGAGATGGATCTGCTTTAACCTTGAAATAGTTTTGCACAATTTTTAGAGTAAGATATAAAGAAACTCTTCTGTAAATGTTCAGCTATATATAGTCTAGTGGTTCCTCCATTTTAACTGTATTCCATAGAATTGATTTTTATTTGATCCCACCAAAGTCAGTGCAAGTTTTACTGCCCCCTTGAATAAGAGCTGAGATGCATCACTGTTGAACACTTCAGAAAATCCTTTCCCAAATGTCCAAATAGAGACTTTTTGGAAGTTGGTGTCTTGGACAAATCAAGTTATGTCAGAGGAAGCCAAAGTTCTGCCCCATGTCTTTAAAAGGTTTAACTTGTGTGATACTGCAGCATTGCTGCTAAGTGCTTGCAAAGACAAAAAGGCTTAAGGAACGAAAGAAGAGTTACTGTGTACGCTTGGCAGCAATTGTATGTTGTAACTTGTTGGTTTTGTTTGCAGAGTACTGTGATCTCACCCAGTAATGCTTGAAATGGAAAAGGGGTTTGTATTTTTCTTTTTGTCTGTGTAATCCCCATGTCATGTGAATTCTGATTTGATACTTAACAACAGACTTGAGCTCCAGCAAAAAACTCAAATGCACAAACTCTTCTCAAAGGACTAATACTGAAGTAATTTTTCTTCCAGCACTGTTCATGGTTAATGCCAGGACATGGTACCATTTGCAGGAGTTTGGAGCACCTCCGATTTCCAGAGACTCAGTGGGAAATGAGCATTCTCAGCACTCTCAAAAACTGAGCTGAGGAGAAGACAGAATGTCTACTGTATCAAAGAGCTAGGTTTACTGCATCCTGTTAGGGATTGTTCAGTAACTATCAGAGCCAGTTAAAATAACGTAAGAATCTAGACATCCACTCTTGTTTCTATCCACCCATCCATAATCTGCCTGGTTTTTAATCCTAACACACAGAGGAAAGCTTTCTTTTTGCTCTTTAAATGAATTGCTTTTGATTATAGTAGCATGAAAGATCTTTTGAGCTTTCCTCATATTTTACTCTAGTATGTGCATTTCTAGTGAGGAGACAGCTCAGCCAAGTTTTAATCTGTAGGGTGTGGTCTGCAGTGCCTCTTATCTTAATCAGCTACTGTGTTTATCCACTTGAAATATGTGCAAATCTGAAAAAACATCTTCTATTAGCAGGGATCAAGCCAAACTAGAGGGGGGAGGGGAAAGCCTGGTTTTTTAGAAATTGATGGTCTTTCACATTAGATTTGTATTAGCTTTCCTCTACAGAACTCATAGTAAGGAATGATATCAATGACAGTAGAATGCAAAATAATTGTGTTCATTTTCAAAAGAAAAAAAAGATTTAAACTAGGATCTGGTCATAAAAACATGAACATTATGAGTCAGAAACATAAATTACATTACTTAACAGCAGTTGCTGAAAATTAAATGCAACCTTTTCTTTTTCTTGCCAAGAAGCCTTTCTGTGGTCCTTGCAATTTGTTCTTTATAGTTTGTCATAATTTAATTGTCTTCATGTTTTTCATTTTGTTTTTTTTTTAATTATTTTTCCTCACAATAGTTCTCATAAACTGTCTTTATTAGTCCTTTTATATCACTTCTCATAAAGCTTAAGATGTGGAAGTGTAAACTTAGAAGTATGTATACAAATACCAACAGTAGCAAATACCATGATAATCAAATGCTATGCACATAGACATTGTATGGCCAAGATAATCTATACTGGTAACTTCTATCAAGAACCAGTTACCTGAAATGCAAGGAGATAATCTGCACAATTAGATACTTTTCTTACACTATACATACCAATTTTCCAACAGTTATGAAAAACACTGAAGACCAATATGCTCAGTTTAAATACTGATCTAGTGAATAAGTTCCCATAAGGACCTTTTAGGGGGTTATGATGTGTATTACACATACAGAATTTTCAGTGAGATTAACAATTCACCTGCTATGTTTTTAAAGTAACCTCTATGGGGGTTGTCCCCTTAAAGTTATAATATAAATGTTAAATAAAATATATTTTTAAATTTTTTTATATTTTTCTCCATGTAACTTGATCTCTCATAGGTATACTAATACTAATTAGCATCATCATATCTCACTGGAGATATATAGGATCAGCCATTACCTTGTGCTTGTGTACTGCCATAAATAATGTTACTTGACTTGTTTTTTGTCACTGCTTTAAAAATACAATTAATATATGTGTGATAAAAACGTCTGTAAAACATTATATGTTTATGATGCAACTTAAAGTTTTATACAGGGAAATGTTGAGCTAAACTTTTGGAACAGTTTAAGGACAAATATCCATATAGAAACACGGTAATGTGTATATTTGGATTGTGCAGGTGGATCTCCTGTACTGCCTGTGAGCACTGACAGATTTATAACTCTAGCCTAGTAGAACAGAGGCTTTGTCCACACTATAAGTAAATCATGTTCTTGAGTATGGGCTGTTTTGGTCATGGAAAAATATATCTGTATGAGACCTGAATGAATAATGTTTCTTGTTGTGAGCACCATTTTGTCAGCAGCAATATGAGAGATTTGAGTGAATATCCGGGCTTCTAATTACACATGGATCTTGTAGTTTCCCTGTAATTTATCTTTTCTTATAGCACTGTATGCTTATTTCTGCTATTAAACATGTCTCTTGTCTTTACTGCTTTAAAGCAACACAACCCTTCATTCCTACCAATTCTAACAGAGTAAGACATTTCTTTTACTTTCTGATCATTTCCTGTCTTACGTGAATATGAGGAAAAGATTGGGATTCAGCTGTTGAACTGAAATAGAGAATTATAATCAACACTTGCCACTTTAGTTGAAATATTGGAGATCTGTATGGTAGAAATAAAGGCATAAACCAGAGGGGTATGTTTCTTTTATCTCACAATGGCAGTTTTCAAAGTTTGGCTTATTAAAAATAACAGAAGAAAGCTTTAGGAAAAAATATTATAAAGAAAATACCAAGACTGGAAAACTGGCATTTCAATAATTTGGGAATAACAGAATTTATCAATTCAGATTACCCATGGAATTTTCCATTTTCACATCCACTATGATGATCACCTGTTTTTTGTCATCGGCCTCCAGCTTTGTACAGAGCAGATGTGCTATGAGGCTGCAAACAAGTATGTTTTTTTTAAGGCCTCTGCTTAACATGTGGCCAGAGGTAGACTATGTGCACTAAACAAGGCATCAGACTGCAAGATCTCATGGCTACAGTGGTTGAAGTCTGTGCTAGAAAACTGAATGCTGTCTATGACTTTTGTCAGCTAGGGGTGGCTAGGCAAAAGAATTTCATGGCTGTCTTTAATGTGTCTCGTTTTCTGTGCCTAATTGAAAGATACAGAGTGATTTGCATCTATAATTGCAGCTGTAGTGTATGGGAACTGTGCTTGACAGTGTTAACCTCTGTGTAATGCTGCAAATCATGAATAAATCAGGTCTGGTATGTCTGAGATTAGACACAAAGTCAGGGGATTCTTCCAATCTTGATATTCCCCAACTGTCTTCCTATAAAATGAATTTAAGAATACTTTTTCCCTCATAGTCATATTGTTGTAAGTTTTTAATTAATGACCATTGGAAAAATATTTGAATATTGTACTAATGAAAATCACATAAGAGGTCCTGAGGAAATCAGTGATTCTGTCGCAGGAAAGGACTGGAATTGCTGCAAAGCTGAGGGTCACATATCGAAGATCGGAGGTAAAGTAGGGTACTGAAAAGTTACTTATTTCATGAGATTTGCCCTTCCTGTGCACTGAATCAGGTTCTGCAAAAACGGTAATGTATGATTATGTAATTGAAGATTTTTTTTTCAATTATCTGTGCACAAAGGCCAAAGGAAGGTTAACTCTGGTATTTCCTAACTATAATAGTCCTTGATTGTGCAAACCTAATGGTGTATGCATGTTTCTGCCAGGGATTTATAATGTTGGGAGTTGTGTGTATATTCAGATTAAGAGATAATTACTGTTAGAGATGCTTGGTCAGAATTCTAATTTAACCTATATGCAGAGCAGAAAGTCTTGTTAACACAATGTTATTTACTTATTTTTCTTGTTTCATTCATTGTTACTTAATCAGGATAGTCTCCCCACATTTTATAGAATATTTAAAGAAGTTGAAATAGACAGTGATTGGAATAATCAGCTCACTTCACTGTGAAGCAATTGGCTTAGGAGTAGAAGAACCTTACTTTTAATTATTTATTGTGGTGTTTGAAAGATCCAGCAGTTAGAACAAGAGCAACTGGATTCTGTGTGACTTACGTAACGCCAGAAAGTAGTATTTGATAATGAAAAAGAAAAAAGGAACAGAGAAATATTCTGTTGTACTTCCTACATGCTACTATCAATCGTAAGATTTTTAAATTTTTTTTCTCTTAATTTTTTTTTATTCCATCCATAACTTCAAGGGGATTTCTGGTTACACATGTGAAATATATCCTTTCTTCATCTTCTGCAGTATTCTTTCCAGGGAAATACTGGTTTTTTTTCTTGTTGTTCTTGGGTTTTGTTGTTGTTAGTTTTTGTTGTTGTGTTTTAAGGCACTGTAATTCTTCATTTACTGATGATTTATTTGTGTCATCCTGTTGTGAAAAGAAAACAAAACACTTTGCGTTTGGAACAGAGGATTCAATGTTAGACTTAGGAAAAGAGTGGCAAGAATTATTAGATATCTAGAGAAGAGATGTTAAGGCTTCTACTTCTACAGTGTTAGTTTCTGGAGGAGCACTTGAGGAATGTTTGAGTCTGGATGAGTAGGTCCTGTATGGACTGAGGTTTTAATGATGGTGGCATTTTGCTAGGACATGGGGTTCTTAGAAACACATAAAATCTTCCTGTGCAGCCTGAGCTTTGTGGAAGGATGCCTGCTTTTTAAGCAATAAGTAAAATAAATATATTTAGTCAAGCATAGGATACCTTTGATGTAAAGATCTTCTGCTAGATGAAAGACTGCAATTGGTATGCAGTGCTAAGCATCCCCCTACTTCCTTAGTGCCTTTCGTGCCAATATTCTCAAAAAGAATAAGGATTGTAATCCTTAAGACATCGGATCAGAAAAAGGATTTCCTTTAGAGTTAAGATTGTTTTTCTTACCCTCCAGACATGTAGCTAGTGGTAGGACAAATGAGTCTTCCAGAAGTTAAGAACTGTTTAATAACTGTGGCAGTTTTCAGATCATAACTCATCAAATAATTTCATTTTCGTGAAACCATGGATGAGGTCCTGATGGCCATCTGCCCCTGGAACAGAGGTAGATCTGTTACTGGTTTCAGCCAGGGGTTCAAGCAGCCCAGTGCTCGTAGATGGTAACCTGGAACAGAAGAATCAAAACATGGTCTACATACATGATGCTTCCCCTCAAAACTCACCCAGTCTTCAACTGTTTCCACTTTGGGAATGAAAATCTCCCTGAAGCTTGTGTGGCTTGCCTGTTTAGTAGTCTGCAATGGATTTCTGCCAAGTAGTTGCCCACTCTCTCTTTGAACTCTCAAATTTACAGTTGTCCTCAGACGTGGAGTGCCACATGCAGCATGAAGAACCACCTTGTTCTCCTTATTTTGAACCTGGCTTCTGTAACAAGGGGGCCACCAAGTGAACAAATATACTCCCTCTCTCCCTTTTCCTAGTCACCCACAGACCTTTTGTAGATCTTTGTCAGATCTCCATTACATCATCTCTTTCCCAACTTGAAGAGTAGTTGAGTGCTCCCTCACTTGCCCTGACCATCTGCATCCAAGACCCCCACTCAGGCATCTCCTCTGACCATCTGCATCCACGACCCCCACCCAGGCATCTCCTCTGACCATCTGCATCCAAGACCCCCACCCAGGCATCTCCTCTCTGGGGCAAGCTCAGTGCAGACAGGCCTCACTGACCTGCCAGTCCCACCATGTCTGAGCTAGGTTAGCAGACATGTTGAGGCAATGAATCAGGTGCAGGACCCATCCAGGGAATTGGATCAGGAACAGCCAGAGACAAGGCCAGAGACAGATACACCTACAGTATATGTCCAGCAAGAACCGAAAGCAAATTAAGGCTTTAAGTGCACTCAGGGCGCTGTCACACTTATCTGCATTGAATTTTATTTGTCATTTTATTGCCTAGTCACTGTCTTCTAAGAGATTCATTTTTCAATTCTTTACAGTTTGCCTTCAAGGTTATCTACTATCATGAGTAGATTTCTGTCATCAGCAAACTTTTTCTGTACTCTTGTACTGGTTTTCCAGATACTTTCTGGATATGTTAAGTAATATGGATCCCAGCAAAGACCTCAAAGAACTCTGCTGGTGACCTTCCTGCCTTTTTACATCTTCACATTTGCTCGTACTTCCTACCTCTTAACCAGTTATTTATCCATGCTAGAACCTTCCTTATTATGCAATGGCTTCTTAGTTTCCTTTGAAGCCTTTGGCAAAAGTCTTCTCTAGAAACTTTCTGGATATGCAAGTGAACAATGCCAACTGGGTCACATTTACCTACGCAGCATGACAGAACCCTGCAGAGAACTCGAAGAGGTTTATAAGACAAAACATGACTTCTGTAAAGTGATGTCGACTCTCCCAAATAGATTTTATTTATCCAGGTGTCCACTAATTCTAGCATTTCTTATACCACAGATCCCTTCTGGTAGCTGAGGCATTGATCTACTCAGTGAGAAAAAAATGGAGTAAACTAGTTTTACATGAGTGCCAGTTACTGGCAATATTTACAGGTGTTAACATTACTAGCAAATCTTCAGGATATGAGACTTGTATTTACACTGCTGCTCCAGTGCCCTAGACTAAGACTGCATCTTTCTGAGATGGTCTTGAAAATAATAGGATGTGCTTGGTCATGTTGACAAGCAGTGGAAAGGACTGAGCGGGACTTCTAGTACTCTATTAAAATGTAATGAAAGGTTTGAGTAGCTCACTTCAGTGGTAGTTCCTCATAATTTTGTACTAGAGCCACTCTTGTGGCTCACAATTGTCAACATTAGCAGAACCTTTTTGGTTGCAGTGAATAGCTGGACCAGAGTTTGACCATCTTGAGGAAGGAATCAAATGTCTGGTTTTCAGATACTTCCCCAGACTGTGAAGGGGAGAAAAGAACCATTACTGGAAAAAGAGAGCATGTATTTTACATTCTTCTGAAGTGCAGAAGAGACAGGAATAAACTAAAATGCAGAAGTAACCAAGATAGTCTGCATTTCACTATATGTCCTAGATGTACTATCTCACAAATGCAGAGATAAACCTGTTGCTCTGTACAGTGCAGATCTGTTAGTAATAGGATTAACAGTCCTACCTCTCCCTAAAAGGATGGAGCACTTCTGCATATCTTCATATTGACTCAGATAATCTGTTTTATTTATGTGAGCATATTTCTTGATGATGGGCAGTTCAGAGATTATCTAGTTCCAAGAGATTTTTTTACCTTTCTATTTGAAAGAGCACACGGAAGTCAGTTCTAAGTGGCAGATAACACTGTTGTGCTAGTTTTGTTTTTTTAGTAAGCCCAAATGCCAAGAAACTTCTGATACTACTACTTCCTGGGAAGCAATTGTTTTCTTAGAACAGGAAAGCTTGTAGCTTGTAATTTGTAAATGAAATAGCAAGGTTTGCATTTGCAGGGAATAACAAAATTGGCTTAAAGCAGATTTAAGTATAAGGCAAAATAATGTGAATGAAAATACCCAGATTATTTAATGTATTTAAAATATTAGGCTTTTCTTAAGGGCTACAAGCATTGTAACTAGAAGAGTAGCTTTTCATACATTCCACTTTATAAAATAATAAATACATATAGAGATATTGGGCATGACTCTAGAACTTACTAGATTACTCCTAAAATTAATGACTTTACTGATACGCAAACGTAGTTTTATGTGCAAGAAGTTAGAAGAAGCAGGTCTCTTTATACCTGCCTAGTATCTTTTATAGAATGGGTTCTTTTCACATTTCTATTCTAAAGTTAGGCTTTACCACTTAAGTGCCAAAAAGGAGGAAAATAATGTAATTTTGATTATTGTAGTATGTTTCTTATATACCTGTTTTCCATAGTCTCTATGTCCTCTACAGCATTCACCATCACTTTGCCTTATTGAGGTTAAGAAATTTCTACACTGGAAATACTATTTTCTTATTGTTACTGTCATCTGCCATGAAATAATATGTTTCACACTGCACCTGTGCTAAGAGTCATGGATTACAACTAGAACAAGGTGATTTTCCATTATAGCTCCTGCTTTGGCTTTGAAAATGAAACTGGGCCTTTAATTAGTCATGGAGACACAGCCTCTCAGAGCAGGCACAGCTTGAGGCAGAGCAGAGAGTTGTTTTGAGCAAAAGTCTACCATAGGCAACAGAGCAGCTGTAGTCCAACAAACGGCCCAAGGTGACCTTGCTGCCATTAAGGAAGGGATGTGATCGTATGTCTCATGCTAGAGGAGATGGGGTAGCCACTTCAAGCAGTGTCAGTGACACCTCATACGGATAGAAGCAGTGGGTGCTGCAAGGGTAGCTTTCCAGGCCTCTCATGACAACTCTATGACATTTATTACTTAATCCACTCTCTCCCTATACTGCACTGGAGCTGCTTCATCACAGACCTTTCTCCACAGACAGGCAAAATAAGATCATTATTAACTCTGCTGAGAAGGTTTGAATGTAAGCATGATGGTGTTTATTTTTGTTGATTTGTCCCATTTGGAAAGTTAATGTAATCTTTTGATTTAGGCTACAGTATTCGTATTTTTGTCTCTGTCATTATTTTGCATTTGTTTTGTCAGTAGATTCAGCCTCAGAGGTGGTACTTGTGAACAGTCAAGAAGTTTGAAAATAAAAGGTGCAATTATCTGTCTAGTCATAGAATCATTTACATTGGAAAAGACCCCTAAGATCATCAAGTCCAACCATGAACGCAACACCACTAAATCACGTCATTCAGTGCCATATCTCCATGTTTTTTGAACATCTCTGGGAATGGTGACTTTGCCACTTCCATGTGCAGCCTGGTCCAGTGCTTAACCACCTTTCAGTGAAGAAATTATACCTAACATCCAGCCTGAACCTCTCCTGGCACAGCTTGAGGCCCTTTCCTTTTGTCCTATTGCTAGTTAACTGGCAGAAGAGACCAACTTCTGCCTCACTCCAACCTCCATTCAGGTAGTTGTATAGAGTGATAAGGTCTCCCGTCGGCCTTCTCTTCTCCAGACTAAACGACCCCAGTTTCGTAAATGAGAGAAGACGCTTCTGGGATGTATTTGCACATCCTGTCTGGTGATGAATCCAGTAGTTGCCTGATTACTTGCAAACAACCCTCTGCCGTTTCTCTAACTAGTAACTGCTTAAAGTTGCTGCTGGCAGTTCATTTTAGTTAAGGTTAGAGTTCAGAGTAGAGCAGATTTAAAGATGGGCCAAAAAGTATATACCCTGCCACCATTACTACCACGCAGGGCAGCATGTGATTCAATACTGGGAGATGTGGTCACAGTTTTGTGGCCATTTAGTTCATTATTACATATGTTACATAGATATGAGTGGGTACCTGAATGGGTCTGTTTAGCATTGTAGGCCTTCCTCAGCTGGAAGGAAGGCATTTCACCCAGCTATGTCCTATGCAGACCATCAAACAATGCTCTGCCATTTTCAAAACTGTACCAGACCGCACTAGGGGAAAGTATGCCAGCAGTTACCATCTGAGCTGTTAAAAGAATTTTCCTTCTTGTTGTTGTTGCATCCTGATCATAACTCAATTATCACATGCTATAAAGCTATAATTGTTGTTAGTACTGTATAGTGCTAAAGTTGATTTTGACTGTTCTGGCCAAGTAGTCTGAGACTAAATACAGGAGGGGAAGGGAACTGCCTTTATGGAGAAATACCTGCAGTTATGAGTGTCACAGGAGAGCTGTCTAGCACGCATGAAGGCTTTTCAGACTGCAGATAGATCTCCAGCACTCTGTCTCACCGCAGTTTACTGGACAGTAACAGTTAAGAAGACCACAAAGAGGAAAGAAAATATCAGCATTTCTGGAAAGCTGTTTGGATAAGGAATGGAGTTGTTATTAAATTAGACTGATGATATTTTTTCTAAAGTATTATTCATTTTGAAGAAGCAACAGGATTAAAATTCTAGCTGAACTATTTTGATGATGAAGAAAAAATACTACTTTGGAAATTCAAACCAAAGTTTTGAGTCACTGTTTTGAATTTACTTCAGTATTTTAAAAAGATTTCCTAAAATTTTTAAAGGCAATAACAATGAAATCTTCTGATTCGCTTTAAGTGATTTATTCAATATTATTTTGCAGGATATTTATTTGAAGGAGATTTCTTAGCTTTTCTTATTTTTTGAAATAACATTTACTGTCTAGTTATTTCTATGCTGCTTATTTTCAGGAGATCCAATTAAAAGCTATCAGCTTTTTAATCTTCCAGTTACTTCTTTGCTACACCAAATTAACATGTCTGTATCAGAAGTTCAGGTGTATGTTTTGTATTATATTTAATAGCTGCAGGAAATAGCTGCTGAAGATCATCTCTCATCTTTTTCAACATCATGAGGCGGAACTATACAAAAGCTATCCTGAACCATACTGGAGACTTCCCCATTGGTTGGTACACACAGCTTTCACTGAAAAACTTGCAATGATTTGTGCTAGTGTCAGTCTTAGAGCTACTAAAATAGGCTTAATAAGTTTAATTTCATAAGAACTAGGAGATCTGGAATAGCCTATCGCTTAGGAGGAAGTAGGTATGTAGTTTAACACTTGGGTAGCAGGTGTTTTGCAGACCTTGCCACTAGGGTCAGCTAGAGTAATTAGAATGAGAAGGAATATTTTTCCAAACTAAAGGAGCTCTTTATATTGTATCTTAGTTGAGCTGCTAGCTGAGAGTTCTTGATAGAAACATTTAGAAGAAATGAGAAAACATGAAGTCCCTACATTTTATTTACTGAACTCTTGACCAAAGACCTAGTTTTAATGAAGTGGATCTACATTAAATCAAAATAAAACTCAGTTATCTGCCTAAAAATTCTGCCATTCCTCCCATGGGAGTTGAAGAAATAATGCTGTCATGGGACAGTAGCAAGGTGAATTTAAGTCGACATGACAGCATGCAGAATATAATGGCTACTTGGTTATGCATGTAGGTAGTGTGAAAGGAATACTGTATCCAGTTCTGGAGCCCTCAATACAGAAAGGACATGGACCTGGTGAAGCAGGTCCAGTGGAGGGCCACGAGAATGATCAGGGGGCTGGAACACCTCTCCTATGAAGACAGGCTGAGGGAGCTGGGATTGTTCAGCCTGGAGAAGAGAAAGCTTCGGGGGGACCTACTAGTGACTTTCCAGTTCCTAAAGGGAACTTACAAGAAGGCTGGAGAGGGCCTGTTTGCAAAGGCCTGGACTGAAAGGACAAGGGGCAATCGTTTTAAATTGGAGAAGAGTAGATTTAAACTGGATATTAAAAGGAATTTCCCCACCACGAGGGTGGAACACTGGAACAGGTTGCCCAGGGAGGTGGTTGAGGCTCCATCCCTGGAGGCATTCAAGGTGAGGCTTGCCAGGGCTCTGGGCAAGCTGATCTAGTTGGGGATGTCCCTGCCCAGTGCAGGGGGGTTGGACTAGATGACCTCCAGAGGTCCCTTCCAACCCAAACCGTTCTATGATTCTATGAATTGTTTAATTTTTCTTATCCATGGCAATTAGCCACTGTGGTCAGGGTGAAATGCAAGACTTCCTTTACTTCCTGTTTATGCAGACACTATCCTCTTTGCTCTGTGATTCTTAATGATGATTTTGGACTCTTTCTCCTTGTTTCTCAGTGCTCTGTTGGTGTGTCTAGCTTACGTCTCCCATTGCCATGGTGGTGGACTAATTTTTGCAGACCTGTTATGTAATTATTCATGACTCATTCTTCTCTAGCTTTCATGGGTGAAATATGCCCACTAAAATAAGCCTCACTGGGGTATGGCAAGGAACACTTGCCAGCTTGTTAAGTATGCAGAGCTGTGTTATAGTAGATCTGGACAGCGGGTTCAAACCTATACACTGCAACATTAATATGCCTCTTCCTAATTCCTACACATTGGGTGGAATATTCTTACTGTAATACAATATATGATAATAGAAGGAGATCCTATTAGGAGAAAAGGAGAGTCAGTTATAGTTAGTCCTCACTGTTTTTTCATCAGACTTTCTCAGCCTTTTTCTGTTCTACTCTTGTGCAAGTACAATTATGTGACGATCATTTAGCAAATAAAGTAATGTGGTGTGCCTTATCTTATTTTCTGTGTTTGTAGCTTTCCTGTCATGACTGTGTTGCAGCTAGGACTCACCAAACAACATTTATTTCTGTGTTTTTAGGGCACTTCTTGCCTTTTCTGACACTACCTTTATGAAGGTAACATGTTGCCCAGATTAGGTCGTGCATTTATGTTTTTTCCCTCTGGAAATGATCTGCTTCATTATCTTCCACTTTTTATTTCTTTCTGTGTTTAGAAGAACCTAAGGCGACATTGTTGGAACAATTCATTGTATCACTTTTACTTCTTGTTTGTTCAGATTTTCTCTTCGTTCCATGTACCTGGTAGGGACCAGCTTGAATAATGATTTAAAACTAACACCACAGATTTATGAAGTAATAAGAAGAGCTTTCTCCACTCTATTTCTTGCCATTTTCAGATATTGTAACCATTCATAGATAGTATGCTTTCCACATGAAAAAATCTACCAAGCTTAAGATGTTCAGCTTATGCAACTTTTTTTTAGATACATTTAAAGATATCATCATCTTCTTCAAAACTTGAAATTTGTTACCCTGAATTCCTGTTTTTAAGTGTCTATCTGGAATTCTGATACAATACCTAGAACATCTGAGTGCCAACAGTGAATAGAGTTCATCCTAACTTTGTACTTGACAGGATGATAGAATACAGATGTGGGAGATAGACATTATTCCAACCAGTCTAAGAAGATCAGTCTGTTCAACATTTTACTGATATGTTTTATTAGCCCCTAAAGTGAGTAAGTCCTGAAAGAGCTGAGAGAGAAGGCACCATGGTCACAAGTGTTCTCAGGGAGTGGGTTTTGCTAGAAACATTTGCTGAAAAATACCAAGGGGAGGATGTTAAGTGTTGAGATGATAATACATGTTGGCTTGCTTGAACTTCAGAGCTTTGTTGAATATAAAACAACTGCAGAGCTTAATATTTCAGGAAAATAGTTCAAATAGTAACCTCAGAAAGGAGGAATATGGGAGCAACCTGGGGCTTGGCTGTCATTAATTGAATAGTTGAGGCAATTAATGCAGTACAATGTGTTAAAGGTCAAGTAAAGGCACAATACTTGGTTGTAGATGTTAGTGTATAGCCATTATTAAGAGAGAACTGTTTGTCCATTTAGTTTTATAGAAGGATGATGCCATAAAGTTCTGTCTCGTACTCACTTCCCGTCTTGTTTCAAGGAACACTGTGCACCTGTCATTATACTTCCTAATCTTTTAAAACCTCCTTAAACTATGTCTCCAGAGCTAACAAAATACTTTTTTCCTGTCTGCTTTACATGTAAATAACAGATTCATGAAAGAGGTTTCCTTTGTTTGATTGGCTTGATTTGGTTTCAGAAATTACAGAGCAAGTCAATTGTAAAACTGTGGTTTTTTCATTAAGTGGCAAATGTTTTAAATGTTGTTTCCACATAATACTGATGACTGCAGAACCATTGCAGAGAATGAAACAAGTTCTTTCACATGAAGCAAGTTCTCTTATTAAGACTAAGAGAACATTCTTGTTCTTATAATAAGCTGAATAACTTGCTGATTTTGGTTTGGGGTAACCAGAAGTTGTAACTCAATTTTCAGAATTCTTCTTTCTGTGAAGAATAGATTCCTTCTTGTATCTGACATTGGAGCTGTCTAGTATTACATAATTAAATGCTATACATATTTTCAACATGGACACCAGTTTAGCTTTCTAGCAGACAAGTTAAAAACATCATATCAACTTCTGGAAACCTGTTCATTAAAAAGTAGACAAATAAAAACAAGACATAAAGCATTTTGAAACCTAACAGAGAGGTTTTGAAGTGAAACGCAGTTAAACCTATCATAGTTTCCTTGCTAAAGAGAGGATATTTTCAGGTTTTGTGTTATGGCCATAGTTGACAAAAAAGAAATAGTTTGATCACATATTTATTTCTGATTTGGTCACTGCAAATTTGTTTTCTTGCTTTAAAGAAGCAAGATGCAAAAAGGGGAGTGGAACACACACTGTCCATCCTCAGGAAGTTAAATACATGTAGTTTCATTAGAATTAAATTCCTAACTTTGAAATCCATTTATCCATGGAGTATTTTTCTCTAGGGAACTCTTAAAAAAAGCTGATAGAGTTGGAAAAAACACTGGAATGTGTAGGGAGACTTCTTGATTGATTACAGTGGGAGTTCTGTGGCTAGAGCAGCTGAAGAACTGGATGGAGGTTAGAAAAATAAATCACAGAGCCCAGACTGACAAAAATAAAAGGTTCAGGTGTAGTCACATGAAGACCAGTCATTGTAAGCTTAATGGAAGCAGTAAGTAGACACTTTTCTGTTAAATAGAAGATTTTGCTGTCTGTGGTGGTAATGTTTTCTTTTCTGCTGTTATGTATAAGAGAAATACACCAACAAACCAGGAGTTGAAATAAGTTATACAGCAGTGAAGGAACTACTGTTTTGAGCTAGGTGTTCCATTCCCTTCCCTCTTTACATCTAATAGAAGCAACCATGATAAAAAAGTAGTTCTAGATGCTGTATAATTTAATTTAAAATCATAATGAATGACTTTGAGAATATAGAGAAAAAAATCAGCATTAGAGATTTCAGAGTAACACTAAATGTTAAAATTGTACACAATTCCCCCCTGCAATAGATATTAGTTTGCCATAGCGTTGTTCTGTTGATAGCAGTGCGAACTACTGAGAAGTAATTTCTGATCTCACTTTTACTTATGTAGCTTTGTGGTTTACACAAGTTCGTAGCTGGAGAATGAGAGGTGACAGCTTTTGTCTTTGGCAAGTGAAAGCATGATTAATTTTCTGTGATGGCATGGAAGAGCATATTTCTGTGTGTAATATAAAAGCTCTTAAGTATTTTGTGACAAAACATCACAGCCATTTTGACTTAGGTTACTCCTTCTTGCAGGCAGATGAGACAGATATATTACTGACAGCATCTAATTTTTAATAGCTTAATGAAAGAACCCAGAAAATACTGAAGTAAAGAAATATAAGTAGCCTAAAGCATACTAAAATAGATACTTTGACAGCTGTTAGAAGGACAGGTAATAAAAACCTAGAAAAGGTTTGTAGGCTCTATATGAAATCAGTTTTGAGTCGTTATGTCCCAGTATGTCTAGAATGCCTTGATATTGTAGTATAATAGTGAATTCCAGGGTAAAGTCATTGTTCACAATTTCTGTATATTGTTGAACATCAGCAAACTGTAGTTTCAATCTCTACTGCAAGAGATCCACATCATTAATAGCAGATTAGCTGGGTTAGCTAAAAAATTCTAAAAAACCAAAAAACTTCTAGACCCAAATTTGGCCTATAAACATGCAAAGCTTGAAGAATATCACTTACTAGCAGTAGAATAACCCCGCCTTATGTTTTCTAGAGACCCTCATAGGAGTTAAGAATTATGCTTATTCGGAATACTGATAGTACAGCCAGAAAAGGCATTCCGATGTTGAAGCCTGGGAAGGAAAAATCTGCAACTGAACTGTCCTTTCATAAACAATATTGAATGTGTCATAGGTTAAATGGAGACTGCTTTGGATATTGGACATGGTTTGATTTGTTGGGTAAAGCACACAGTGAAGAGGCAGTATTTTCTACTTGAACTGTACAAAATAATCTGTTAACCAGAAATTGCATTCTAACAATTTCTCTAGCCTATGTCCAATGTATATGTAGAGAAAATGTATTTGTTGTATGCAACTTTATGACTGAGTTTTACTAAGAACATGACATATGCCCAGATATAACATTATTTTAGCCAGTATCTGTAGAGTTTGGTTGAATCTCACTGAAAGATTGTCAGCTGTTTTCACATTTATTTTTTGAACAGCTTTTCAGGCAAGCACAATGCTTGCATGAGAATTTACTCTAGCTGAGAATGTCATCTTCTTTGTAACAATGCAGCAGCTGAACAGCTCAGAGCCAGCAGTGAGAACTTCTTGCTGGAGTAGACAAAAATATGACATTCTTGATGACCATTGGTCTTCGTAAATCTATGTAGATCTTAGTTTGAACCGTTGTGTTATGTGCAGCAATCTCACAAAAAACACTTCACCTGTTCCCACCTTATCCCTTCCCTAGTGTAATCTTCTCTTTCCTGATGTGTGTTAGCTTATATACTTATATTACTAGCCTGTATACTTACTAGTTAATACTTTTTTAACCAGCATAGCTGAACTGAACTGTCAATACTACTCTTTGTCCCAAACTTCTGCTACTTTGTGGGAAAAAAAAAGTCTAACTCAGGCCAAAACTAGCAAGTCGATTCTGTTATTTTTATAAGATTATCACAGGAATGCCAATGAAAATATTCTTAAGTTACAATGGGTGTAACACAGGATTTTCACATTACCCCGTCCCTGTGGGGGAAATCCATAACTTTGTCTACAGTGTGAACTCCACTCATATGGGTCAGGGCAGATTTACCCAGTGTGTTTGTTTCCACTTCCATTTTCATTGGCACAATACCAAGCAACTAAGGGGAAACAGGCAGTGCAGGGCCCCCACCCTGGCTCTGAACGTATTTTCTTCTATTGTAGCTGGTTCCCTCATTTTCCCGGATCAATTAAAACCTGATGGAGTCACTGCTCTGATAAAGTTGGTTGTTGTCAGGAGGTAGGATATTTGTGTTAGAGCGATCAAGAGCAGTCAGAGCTTTTAGTGGCAATGACAAGTCAACAGAAATAAATACCTACTGAATTTCAGCATAAAATGGGGCCTGGGGCCTGTGTGGAATATCTGGAAATGCACTGGATTTCTAATGGTCTCTGTATTGTGCTAGCATCCCACTCTAGAGAGTAAAGTGCATCAGCTCTGATCTTTCCAGGGCTATCACAATGTTTTAGAGATCTGGCATCCAACAAATACCAATAATGTCAATACTTGGATGACTCAGTTTGAGGGCTGGTTAGGATGCTGTTCTTGAGAATTAAGAGGTAAGTTCCCTGAAGTGTCCTCTCCAAAGTCTCAACAGCCTAGGTATGAATGCTACACCCTAAATTGGTGAAAAGTTCCAGTCCATCTATATTCCTTATAAAAAGGATTAAGAATCATATTGTGGCTTATATATTTATTTATGAGAAAATAAATAACAATATTTCTCTTGGTGTAGGAATGTATTATGCAGTTGTGTCATGAGGAAGTGAAGATCAGATTCTACTGTCTTGTTTTTCATGAAGAGTCTGCTGCTGGGTTTAGTAGCTAGCTACTGCCTGCATTCATGGTAGATCCTGAGTCAGTAGTTTACTATTCTTACTTCTGCTTTTCTAATCTTAATCTCAGATTTCAAAATTGAGCTTTGCTTTCCCTGATTATTTTGGTACATTAGTACTGTTAAAGAGCTCAAGTATATCCTGAAAGATAATTTTGATTATCATGTTAGAAAAAGGAATGTACTACCACCTGTTTCTGCCAGGTTTATGTCTTTGAACCACCAAAACTAGTGAGAAAGTCTCTGTTGGCTCCTACGAAAGACACAAGATAGGACCTCATGCTCTGCCTTGTATGGCTGCTATCCCTTTCCCACACATGCACTGACCACCACTACACCAGTAAATGAGACATGCCCAGGGCTGTTCTCTGCCTCAGAGGCCAGCTCATGCTCTGTCCCAGATGCGTACAGTTAAAAAAAACTAGGATAGCTGTATTCAAGTTGCATGTTGGCAATGGTCCCTGCCCTATGCTGGTTACTGAGCTATGCCCAGGAAGGGTTTGGAGAAGAGCTGACTGGGCTGGCTGGAGTCAGCCTCAGGCTTTGTCCATATAGGCAGTTGAGTCCCAGAGCTTGAGATCATGACCACTGTCAAGGTGGAGCTGTTCTTGATCAGTTGGTTGAGATTAGTTTCAACCATAAGCTGTGAGGTTTACAGTTCCTTACAGTTATGTCTCTTCTTTTCCATTATATATTTGGAGACGTTCAGAGATCTTATTTAGTACTTGGAAAAATGTCTGTTGGTTTTCCAAATTTTTTGTTCTCTGCTTTGATACTTCTCAGGTTGGAGCTCCACAGGCTGACCTTGTAACATAAGAGAGACTACTGTCTTTTACTGGTTTTCAGTTTGCCACGTAAAATTTCGTTAAGTGCCTTATTGTCATCTTACAAAAGAGTGAAAATAACCAGTTCCAGTTCCATGGGACAAAATCTTAATTTGTTAGTAATCTGATAAGCAATAAGAGTTAGAGCAACAGGAAGAAGGAATAAGTGACTTTACTGACAGCAGTTACACCTTCATATGTGTCTATATATTAGTATATTAGACTGTGAGGAGGGTTTTTTCCTACTGTTTCATTATTCTTAGGTGCACCAACTGGTTCAGCCATTTAAAGCATATGCTGCGGGACATACTGCATCAGCAAAAGAAGATGTGAGGCAAGCTGATATGACTGGCCACAGCATAGTACTCAGTACTTTCTTTGTCTCCAGGCTTCAGTGGCCAAAACCCAATTGTTGAATTATTTTGTGAGAGCACAATCTTGTCTTTCATTGAATTATAAAAGGCTCTGCCAGGGTTATGTGCTGTTTCCAGTCAGGAATATGGAGGCTTTAAATTCTTGCTGGGTACAAGGAGTACTGTGCAGATGATGCAACGGGAATGATGCAGAAAGAGTCTGGACTAAGTTTTTAACAGTGCTTAAAATAGTATTTTCTTACAAATGAACAGAAAAGTCACATTTGCAAACTAAGAATAACACATCTTTACATCTAACGATTCTTCCTAACTACATCTTTATTATGCTCATGTTGTGCAAAATGCATTTGATTATGTATTGCAGCTTTAAGTAGGATGATGTAAAGTTTCACTCATGTAAAGCTTATAAGATTTTTATTTCTTGAATTATGCTGGTTACGTTTCTGGTGAGTCTGTGCAGGTGGTTTCACATAAACACTGGTAATGTTAATCCTGTTGTGGATCCCATATATTCTACACCTATTAATAAAACTAAGTATTTGCAGAATGTTTTGGAGAATTATTTAAATTGTACTTAGATTCATTTTTTTATGACCTATAGTACACTGCCAAGTATTTTAGTGACCAGCAGTTTAACTGTTCAGTGTTTGGAGAGATGTAAAACCCCTCAAAGGTGAGCTGAAATATTTCTGCACACGCAAGTTGTCCCAGATGTTAAAGCCTCCTACTGATGCCTTTGCAGAGGTGGAAGTTAATATAACATCCCACTAACGAAGAGTAATGGGATAGGTTTGAACCCTACCCAGAGGAAGAATGCTTCTATTTTTAAGTGGAGAGGGCAGGGAAGAAGTGACTTTGATGTGGTGTATCCTCCCCCTCTACTCTGCCCTAGTGAGGCCACATCTGGAGTGTCCAGTTCTGGGCTCCCCAGTTCAAGAGAGACAAGGAACTGCTGGAGAGTGTCTCAACAGAGAGCTACAAAGATCATTCTGGGACTAGAACATCTCTGTTACAAGGAGAGGCTGAGAGACCCTGGGGCTTTTTAGCGTGGAGAAGAAAAGACAGGGAGAGGATCTTACCAATGCTAAAGGGTGGACATCAACAGGATGGGGCCAGTCTCTTTTCAGTGGTGCCTAGTGATAGGATGAGGGGTAATAAGCACAAACTAGAACACAGGAAGTGCCACGTAAACATAAAAGGACATTTTCCTATGAGGGTGATGGAGCACTGGAACAGGCTGTCCAGAGAGGCTGTGGAGTCTCCTTCTCTGAATATATTCAAAACCCTCCTGGATATGTTCCTTTGCAACCTGCTCTAGACAAACTTGATTTGGCAGGGGATTTGGACTAGGTAGTCCCCCCGAGGTCCCTTCCAGGCTCTACCATTCTGTGACTCTGTAATGTTTGTAGAAAGTTCACGACTGAATCAGAATTAAACCTTGTCTTTCCTAATCTTTAGGCAAAAAGTAATTTGGGAAAGAAATTAAAAAATTGAACTATTTCTGTGACAGTTTGGTATAAAAGATCAACCTCTCACACCCCATAAATTCAGTCAGCAACTTGGGAATCTAGAATATGCCCAGTTGGTTGGCAAGGAAAGGAAAAAAGAATATGGATTACTGTGTGGACATGAGGGCAGGTGTAAAATGGTTTATGTTAATTATTTAATCACACAGTAACCAGCTTTGCTTACTGTTTGGGTCTGTGCTGTGCCTCCTCTGTGGTTTTCATGTAGCAGCAGTTATGGAGTCATGCCCTCCATTCTACCTTCAGGGGGTGGCAAGGCTGAAGATGAGACTGTAAAGCTTCAAATACTGGACTCAAAGGCATCATCATGCAGGAAAGGACTTTAAACAGTTGCTGAATTTTTGAGTCCATGCTTAAATCCAAATCACATAGGATTTGCTCAAGTTTTTTGTGAATTTAGGACTGTGCACACTGTAGAAATGCTGAAGTAGAAATAATTCCATATTTTTACAAGTCGGGACATTCATACCTGTACAGAAGAAAAATCATATTTCCAACAAGTAGACCTGTAACATTGTATGTGCAGGGACAAACTGTTATATGCATCAGGATAAGAGTCTTACTTCTCCTCTTTTATTGTAAAGATAATCCTTTTTTGTGTGTTTTTGTCCTTTATTTTTGTCCCTTTTTTAAAATCCTGATGTTTAAATAGTTGCAAATAGGATTATATGTTTAATTTGAAGATTACAATGCTGCTAACATTAAATTGTGTTTGTGTTTTATCAGAGCCAGCATACTAGCACAAAATGAGGATCTTTTGAGGAGATCAAACAGCTTCTACTGTTTGGAAAGTAAATAAACAAAAATAAATGTGCCACACATTTCTCAGACAGAACTCAAATTGTGGGTTGTGCAGAGAGCAGACAACACAATTTAGTGTGCAGAGGCTCCAGAAGAGTACTATACTGAATGTTTTGATAAAAAATTGTGTAGGTCTTGTCTTACAAGTCACTTCTAAGTAAGCAGAGCATTATTTTATGTTCAGTGAATGACATTACACATCTTTGCAATTAATACAATCATATTTTGCATATAGGTATTTATGTAGATCTACCGATCCCCCTTATGTCCAAAATGATTTTTTAAAGTGAAGATAAGCTACTGTTGAAGCTTTTGCCATGTGATAGCTGTTCTGCTTTTAGTGTTTGTCTCTCGTTGGAATAACATGGTTTTGTTTGTTCTGTAGCCGTTCCAGCCCACCCACATCTTGGTGGTTTGGCCCTTCCTTTTGCATGCAGGTGTGCCCATTGCTGACCTCATTCACCCATCTATTTGGAGTCATAAATACATTTAACCTAATGTTTAGTCATATCTCTGTTATGGAATCCTTGAAATAGGAAAAAAGGCCCAACAATTAATTGCTTATTATAAAGCAAGAATTTTTCCTGCCTAATGTTCATGAAATTTTTTTCATGCTGTCACAGTAAAAGGTTGTAAGGTTTCGCTTCTGTTTTGGGCTTTGTCACACACTTGCGAGTGCTTCTCTCTTAGTTCAAAATGACCATCTGTTAAAGTGCTACCTTTTCAGATATGCGTAAATGTTTAAAGGTTCTCAGATGTCTACATAAAAGCAAATTGTAATTAATTATCTTCTTTTTTAAGTCTAAAATGCTAATTACTATAGATAAGATTTCCTGTAGTATAGGACTGGTCTAATTCTGTGAGGCATGGGAGATCTTGTTGTTCATTTGAATAAGACTACAGTTGAAATAAATGACTTTGTTTTGTTTTCTGAAAATTCAGTCCCAGAGCTATGTAGATTTCAGGATTTTTAATATGAAAGTTGTGTCCTCTACAGGGAGAAGGAGATTTAATTTTG
The DNA here is from genome assembly GCA_013396975.1 of Bucco capensis. Classification (NCBI taxonomy): domain Eukaryota; kingdom Metazoa; phylum Chordata; class Aves; order Piciformes; family Bucconidae; genus Bucco; species Bucco capensis. The sequence goes on from VWZO01019260.1 coordinate 148,406, forward strand.
ATGCCAAAATGAAATCCAGCAGCATTCTATCTTACCATTATCTATCTTAATTATTATGGGGGGGGGTGTTTAATGGATTTTTAAAAAAATACCAGTAGTATTAAATCAACCCACATGGCCTAGAATTGGTTATCCTGTGCTGTTGCCTACACATAACTAGTCATTTACATTTCTGTCAGGTGGAAAATGCTGTACAGAAGGCCAGCTGCATGCTACAGCTGCAAAAAGAAAATCCAGTGCAAGGAGTAACTTAGCGCATAAAAAATGGCAAGCGCAGACACTTTTCATCAGAGACTATTTTCTTTTGATCCTAACTTTCAGAAACTTGAAGGTTTTAGAACTGAAATAGGCAGTGTTCCAAGCTGGATTGCTTTTACTCTCTTAAAAAAATTCTTGGCCAAATAAAATTTTGTTGTCCAGCATGTCTCCAAGTTGGGTAAGTGCAGAAATGAAAGCAGGTGGAGAGGTAGAAGTCAAAATCCATATCTAAGAAAAAAAAGCAGAGTATAATAGGAGAAAATATGGAATTTAAGGGGGAAACAATGACAATGGAGAGAAGTCGATACTTGCAAGGAGCTTAGAGGAAAATGCAAATATTAGCACAGATTTTGGAGGCAAGTGCTGGCATGTATTAGTCATGTAAGAAGAAATAAAATAGAGAAGTACGAATATATGGGACAAAATTAGATATAGGATGTTTCCTTCCCAAATCTGCAGTTCAGCATTATAGCTCTGAGTCATTACTTCGAAATTGTGTCTCTCAGTGCCTTCGGGTGTCTTCTGAGTTCAAATGGTGGAATTCTGTGTTGGGGCTCTAAAGAGACAAAAGCAGTAGGTGGGACAAGCTGGGTGATTCATTTTGTGCCCTAGGATATGAGGTTTGTCTCTGGACGTGTCTCTTTGTATGGTACAATCTTTAGTGAGTCACGTAGTGTTCCTCTTAGCCTCTTAGTTTTAGGACAGTCCTCAGATCATTCAGCATAGTGTAGAAAAGACTAGTATAGAATACTTTCCTCTTCATAGAAATTAGAAGGTATATATGTGAAACAGGCAGGAGACTCATAGAGGAAGGGTAATGGTTTCATGGTTAGGAAAACTGGCATCCATGAGAATGGGATTCTATCCCTGCCTTTACTGATAAATTCCTATTAAAGATGGCCAAATTTCTCAGACCATAATTTTCCATTGGCCACTAAGTACTCATTTTTGGATTTTCTTCAGTGGGACAGATTGGCAGACTGCTCTCCCAGCTGCAGTTTAAAGTCATTGATAGTGTGCTCTGGACATCTAAAACCTGCTACAAATACTAGTAGTTAAGGAAAATCAGTACTCTCATTTCTTGTATTGGGAACCCAAAATACATGGAAACTTTTGCCATTTATGCCCTTATCTCCATGCTTAACTTTATCCACATAGAATGGGTATGATAGGAGAGAAAAAGCCACTTCCCCTACTGTCAGTTCCACTTCTGAAGTCAATTAACGTTTGTGAATTGCTTAGATAACTTTGCTGAAACCTCTAACATACTCCAGAAGAATTTATTAATTTTCCTTTTCAGTATAGTGTTGAAGTGTCATACTAAATACTTAATTATCCTTTATTATAAGAAGTATGAGTCCTGCAGGGATAAAATAGTTATGAAATGAAAACCATACTCCAGGCTGTTTTCATGATGGAGACAAATGAATTGTCCAGTGAAACTTCCAGTTTAGGAAATGTTGAAATTAAGTGCTTGATTTCAACTTGCAAAGAGGGTGATCATTTTAGTTTGGGGAGAAAAGAGGGGGGAGAAAAGATGAAGGTTTTATTTAGAGAGTGAAGTTCCTGTGGCCTAGGTTGATAAAAATTACTTGGCAGGCAGATTCTGCGGGTGTTCCTGACCAAGAATATCACACCTAAATTTGTTTCCACTAAAATTAATAAAGTATCTCAGATTGCTTGTTTGTGGTGTGTATTGCAACAAATTTTCGGTATCCGCAGTTCAGAACTTCTCGGGGCCAATGGGATTGCAAAATATCGGTCAGCTTTGGCTGGCAGCCAAAGATTGCCACAGCATTTTTTCTCTTTAATGAGTAAAATAGATGGTGTTTATAGAAAAATAACTGTCTCATGAGAAGCTGTGCAAAAAGTTCCATTCAAAACCATTCTGTTTATATATAGTTTCGTTGTTTGTTTTCTTTTCTTTTTTCTTACTACTGTGGACATTTGCATGAAAACAGGATATTTCTCCTTCAAATTGCAGTCATGGACAGAACAGCTACTATGCCAAAACGGAGCCAACCCACTTCAAAAAAGTAGACTATTTTCCTCACCAAATCTGTTTCTTCTATGTATGTAAAGTTTTGAGTACTTATTTTCCTACCTAAATTTAGGGACTGGTTTTTTTGTGTTAGTTCTGTAAAACCAACAAAACAATATGGATACAATAAAATGAGAATACAATAGGTAAAAGATCAAATGAGTATAAAAACAAGTAACATAAGTAATAATTATGTTTTAGTATTTACACTGACAGACAGCAGGAATGAAAGTATTTTTTTTATGTGTACTGACTTTTTTTTACACAACTTAGAAACAATGATAAATACTCAAGAGAGAAATAGAAGAGCTGAGTCCTGAATGACTGTGTTCTTTCTGATGGACAAATTTGACTTTTCCAGTCCTAGGTTAAATGTAATAGTGTACCAATTTGAGAGACACGTACTTTGTCAGTAGAAGTTTATTTTTTTCCCTATTTTGGCAATGTTTTATAATCCCTGTAAGCTTTATTTTAGAGGTCCGAGGTTGAATGAGTGTACATTAACAGTGATGTACCTATTTACATCACTTAATGGTTTAGTCCCTGGCTTCTGGCTGCACATGTAAAGAATCTCACAGAATTTTAGGGGCTGGAAGGGAGCTCTGGAGATCATCTAGTCCAACCCCCCTGCAAGAGCAAGATAACCTAGAGCAGGCTACGCAGGACAGTGTCTAGTTGGGTTTTGAATCTCCAGAGATGGAGACCCAACCATGTCCCTGGGCAGCCTGTTGCAGTGCTCTAATAGGCCAGATAGCTCTGTGTCATTTATTTCTCTGGCAGGAATGAGTAGGAGAGAGGGTGTGGCATGCTGCCCCATCCTCAGCCCCTGTAGCCCTCATTCTAGCAATAACAAAGGCAGGAACTTGAATTATGGAGCATTCCAGCTGGAGGCAGCTCTGACAGCTGCTCTGCTCTGCAGAAGCTCACTTGCTCTGGACTAGGAGACTGGAGTCATTTGTGGCTTAGAGCATGCTTTTACTGTTTCTCCTCCTCCTCACAGTCTAGGGTGGTTCTCTGAAAACTGGTACCTGTCTGTGCAAAATCCACTGGATTATCTGTTTATACAGCTGCAGGATTTATAGTCACCATACTAATAAGTAAATATTCCCTCTTGGATTAATAAATGGAACAGCAAGGTTTCAGGCAGGTGAGTATAGTCCTCCAACTATAAAGGTTTACAGAGAGACTAAAAGCTAACAGACTCCTGTTTCTACTACATAGATCAAGTTTTCCAACGTCATGAGCACCACTTTTTCCCAAAGCAACGTGCAAATTTTTCAGTCTTTTTTCTTACTGGAATGAGTAAGTGTCCCACTGATCTTTTCTAATTTAACCAGTTTGTATTGTCTCTTTAACTCTTCATATGAATTTTGTGATTTGCAAACAAAAATTATAAAAACTCTTTAAAATACACCTTGCAATTCTCCCTGCAGATGTAAAATGCTTCTTATTTTGCCATACCACTTCACAGAGTCAGGGTCCTTTTGCTCAGGCCAAATACAATTTGACCATGACTCAACAATATCAGGACCTAAGCAGTGAAACAAAATGTCAAGGGCTCTTTGAAGAAGTTTGCTACATTTATTCCAATTTTGTAGCTGCCAAATATGTAGTTTACACTTCACAACTTTTTTAGTTACTTTTAGCATGGGAAACTAATAATGAATGTTCACATTTTGCTTCACACTTTTAGTACTTGATGCAAGATTGTTTGCAAAGTAATTCAGCGTAAATGTGCCAGTTAGCCTATTCGGTTATCTCTTGGCAATATTCAGTTCCCACCTAGTTTGTTCAGTGCTACTTTGGCAAACTGTTACAGATTTCAGCAACAGCCAGTTCATGGTAATTATATAATACACTAAGTAAATATATGATAAATGGGCAAATGTAAACCAAGCAAGAAACACAGCCCTGGAGACTAGCTGGGCCTGAAATTCACATGGCTAAGAACAGCAGGTGAGCAAAGGGGTATGAGAAATAGGATAAGAATTTCTTAGAGCCTGACTACCACAAATATGTCAATGCAGCTGAGTCAGCATGGGAAGAGTGCAGTAATCATGTTGATTCAAAAGCTGGTAGCTCACTGCTCCCCTTTCTGGGTGATGTGGAGTCCATTTGCCAGAAATGCTGATGACTAACCTTTGAGAGCTCTGCAGAGCTGCTCCTTCAGCCACTCCAGCCCATCTCTTGTGCTGCTGCATTCCAGGGACATTCCACTGGAAGCAATAGCATGGCACAGAGCTGCTGGAATAGCCACCAGTCAGCACCAGACCAGCAGCCAAGAAATGTAACTGATACCAGTCATCTTTTTGGAAGTTGCAGTTTAAGAATTTGTTTGCTGTCCTTGTTTGAGTTAGAACAATTCTGTTCAGTGATTTTACTTTTCAGCTAAAGCTTCTCTAACTAGCTGCACTTTCTGAGTTAATAACATATTTTCCCAGACAAGAGCCTACTTCTAACAGTGATAAGACTCAATGTTTATATTTACTGCTGGGACCAGTATGCAAACCAAGGTGACTGGCAACTTGTGTACCACGAAGAGGGGTGCAGAGTAAAAAGGACGAGTGGACAGTTCAGGTGACCCTAAAGTGACCAACTAGTTATTCCATACCACATACATCATATTCATTATAAAGCTAAGGGGCAATTTCCTGTCCCTTCCCTTTTTTTTCCCTTCTCTCTTCTTTGATGGCTGGCATCTGAGAGGAACTATGTCTGTTGTCTCTTCATCTGATCGAAAATTCCAGAATCCAGCTCCCCCCAGCTACAGCCTGCTGTTGGGCCTACTCAGTATCAGTGGTGATGTGGTTACTAAAGGATTTGGGATCAATATTGGCTTTGTATATATCTGTGAATATTTGTAATTTTTTTTTTATTAAAATAGTTTTAGTTTTGTTTTCTAATCCACAGGTCCTCTTGGTATTTATTATTTCCCTTTCTCCTTTCCTGAGGAGGTTGGGGAGGGGTGGGGAAGGGCATAATAGAGAGTGTTTATTACAGGTTAGGGGTTGCCCCAGCCCCTAATGCATGACATTTGCCTTTCTGAATTCAAAAATGTTGATTTCACTTTGCCTTTGTCAGATCAATATACATAGCAGATATGTATATATATATCTAATGTGTGCACAAATTAATAGTTAGCAGCATAATTTATATTTCTTTTGTGTAGGTTTTCTCATATAAAATACTTTTTTTGCTGCACTATTTTTTCAGAATTTTACCCACTAGACACCAGGCCTTTTTCTGCCTTTCTTCCTCTCATCTCTATAATTTTCTGTATAGGAATACTTTTAGTTACTGTGTTGATGATTACCTCCAGCCTTTTTCTGTTTTTATTGCCAGCTTATGGATGCTATGACTGTAGGATCGTGTTAACTGACCCCTCTGGAGTTTTCACGTCTCCATGCTTTCCCAGTGATTATCCCAACAGTCAAGCGTGCAAGTGGATCATCCGAGCACCTCATGGTTTCATCATACAGCTAACATTTATTGATTTTGACATTGAAGAAGCTCCTGGCTGCATTTATGATTCACTGACATTAGACAATGGAGAAAGCCCAATGAACCTTTGTGGCATCACTGCCAAGGGATTATCCTATAACTCTACTGGAAATGAAATGATTGTATCATTTAAAAGTGACTTCAGTATCCAAAAGAAAGGGTTTAATGCCAGCTACATACGAAGTAAGTAAACCATAGGATTTAATCGCTCTTGTAGATGTTAGAAGGAAATATCCTATAAGGATTAGAACAATACTAAGGAATCAAGTCCTCCATGAGAAGAGGAATGATAGCACTGCTGCAGGGTAAAACTACAAAGTTCTCTTATGTGCTTTTTAAACCGCTTTATTTTTTGTTGAATAAAAGTAAGGTATTTTATTCTGGGATATGGCATCAACTGTGTTAGAAGAACCTTTCATGTACAGATATCTTAGGCCCAACAGTGTCTCTCCCTGCAGATTTATGCTGGAGGTTTTGGAAGCAGGACACCTGTCCTTCAGGTCAATGTACCTGCAGGGGGACATAGAAACCTAAAGGATAGCAGGAGAGGGAACTTAGCTGAGCCAGAAGTTAAGCTAAACTAGACCTCTGACCCAGTGAAAAACCCAACACTGCGGAGGAGTTTGTGCCCAAGGCAGAACTTCTTAGAGATTCTTCCAGCCTCTAGACCAAACATCCAGGCATGACCTGCCATTGCAAAATGGCTACCTTTTGTTCCAGTTCCTTGACCTTTCTTTCCCATAGCAATGCTTAGATTTCAAAAAACCTAACAACTGAAAAAAAAAATGCACTCATGCTTATTGCCCATAGTTGTGCAATTAAACTTAATTCAGAAGATAGTTACAGTCAAAAATCATAGCAACATTTAACCTGGCAGTGGATACAGAAAAAGGATTTGGTAAAGGGATGATAATGTACTACTTTCAGGTCATAAAAGCATATAGACAATAGGACATCAACATGCAGATGCACTGAAATGATGATCCCTCTGCATGGCAGATGTCAGTGCTATGTTCTGCTGTCCTTGCAAAGAGTTCCCAAAGCCATCAGAGAGATTGCACACCCCTTCACTTCAGGTCCCCAATGGAATTTCAAAGCTCCTTTGTCAAGCTGTCACCATTGTTACTCCTACAAGTATGACACCTGGGCAAAATCATTAATTTCTCCTAGTGTGAGGGGACTAGTGTTATATTCATGTTTTCTTTCATTTCTCAAAAATGATTGTATGTAAATAATAAAACTAAGTATTTTGTTCAGTTTTGAGCTTCACAAAGTGATTCAAATTTGGAAAGGGCTGTTTAAACACACACAGCAATTTGCTGTGTAGCATTTAAAAATACATTAATGGTACGTCCTAATATACAGTATGTACACAAGACAAAATATATGTGGGGAAAGACAAATATAAGTGAGTAAGTGAGTTTTGGGATGGAATTAGCCAAGAATAGAACAGCTTTTGTGTGACTGCTCGGTTTTATGTAAGAGTAGTTTCAAACTGAGTTTCACAGAGCACATCCTGTTATCCATAACAAGTTGACCACCCACACAAATCTTGGCTTTCCTGGTTGTCACCTCCTGGAATACAGCAACAGGAGATGGATGGATGAGATCCTCAACTGTAGTAAATGAAGTTTGCTAGTTGTAGGGGAATTATGTCAATTTACACCAGCTGAAGAGCTGGCATGTTAAATAATTTTCTAGTAATGATTAACTGCATAAGTAATAACTCCACAGGTGAGTAGAAATTGCTCAGTCACCAAAATGGGAGGAAGGAGAGCTAACAGACCTCTGTTAGTACAGAAATGCTTGAGACAATATTATGTAAATTTAACACACAGTTGAGTAGTACTGCAGTAGCCCAGCTTAAAAGCACCATTCAGCACAGTAGTAATAAAAAATTCTCAAATGGATATTTGGTATGTAGACACTTGCAGAGACCTCATTAAAGTTGATACATTTGTTCCAGCATCAGTGAAAGGGCAGATGAAAGCAGTGAAGCTAGGAACAGCAGAAGGTGCCACTCAAGCTGAAAACTCATCAGCTGGAAGGAAAACAGTCTCCCCTACAAGGAATTGTAAAATACAATCTAGGGACTCCTGACTTGCTTATGTGTAAGGGATTATATGAGATGTGAGACAGTGAGCTGCAAGAAACTGAAAAGCAGCAGAGGCGGGCTTTGTGTCATCCCAGCACACCCTTAAAAGCAGATGTGGATCTTGGAACAGCGAGCTGCCTGTTTCTGGTCATTCCTGCTGCACCCAGGCTGCCAAGACTTTTGTACATTCTTCATGAGTAAATAGCAAAGTATCAAAAAAAAACCCTGTTCAGTGTAATCCAATTATCTTCCTAACAGAAACAACTCAACGCCATTCTGAAAGTAGTCTAAACACTTGGATAAATATTCTTAGAATATATGTCTATTATTCCTCAGATAATAACCTGTTTCTCCAATACTAACATCTGAAATTCATCAGTATGACAACTGGCTGTGCAAGAGCAATCAGGAAAGAAATCAGCACATAATGTTGATGGCAGGATTCTGTTTTCTCTGCATGGTCAAAATACTTGTCAATTTTATCCTTTCACTGTACAGGGAAGATGCCAGCAGTTAAATCTGTCAGATGAGTACAGCAGAGTTGAGTAGACTTGTTCAGTACTGGAGCAATGTCCTCCCTGTATATTTCTTTTCCTGTACTGTTTAAATGTGACTAGGTGGTCCATAACTCTCCTAACACAGGCTAGAGAGTGGTCATATGAATGATCTTTCTTCTTTTTCAAGTCCTGAATCCTTATACTTCTTCTGGAACATTTTCCATGTTACGTAAAGAAGGTTAGAGTATAATTAACCCTTGAAAAAAATGCCCCTGTTTTCAGTGGAGAGTTGAACACATTTTCTATCTATAAAATTGTTACAACATATTTTTGTCCTTGGGAGGAAAAAAAAAAATTATGAAGTAAATCCAGTAGCTATAAAAGTTCAGTATTTTCTCTTTTCTCTCTCATTTGTGAGTTGCTAGGTTGGTGAATAATGTGGAATGCTTTATGTTATTTTACTATATAATATATTGGTCAAATTTTGTCCTTGTGTATATCCAGATATGGTGGTTTGGAGTTCAGAGTCTTTGCAAGCAGCTGGCAAAAGGAAATTGCAATACCACAGAATATACAGTATCCTTATACCCCATATATCTGTCTGTTTTCTTGAGTGTGGCATGACAGTCACCCTTCCCTCACGTGTCATCCTCTCATGTAGAAAAGGTTTTATTTCATTCTGAGAAGGGAAGAAGTATAGTAAATGTGTGTTGTGCCACTTAAAAATCCCAGGGGAGACTAGGGGCAGTTATTCTTCAGGTCTAAGAAAACCCAGTTTCACTTCCAGCATATACACTGTGAAAATATGTAAAAGAGGTAGCACACATTTACTGGAGATGTGGTCTGCCACAGAACTGTGAAGCCAGAAGTAAAACTGAGAGCTGCTACAGTCTGGTCTTGTTGACATTGGTGCCTTTGTGTGACTGATAACCTGAAATGTCTCTGCCAGGAGAAACTGACTAGAATTCTGCTGCCCTAAATGTGCCAATTAAACTGAGCATATTGACACTTTATTTTGAAAAGTAATGTTCTCCAAATTAGGGTGACCAGAATTGTTATTAATATACTTACAGAGAAAAAGCCTATGTTGTGTGATGCTTTTGACACTTGATGAATGCCACTGCAAATGAAAGTACTTAATAGCCATTAGAGAGAGTAATTCTGACCGTGTCTAAACACCCTTACTACAGCACATGTCTGCAGGAGAACCAGCCATTTCTAGATACTTGTGCAAAATCTAAAACTGCTGACCCAAATATTAGCAAATAGTGAAAAGCTTGGGTATATAAACATTGATGAACACACAAATGCAGTATTCAACCAGAAGGCTACTGGGGACAAAATGAGTATATGTCCAATGCTCTGCAGAAACCCGTTAGCTAAATTCAGGAACAAAATTTAATGGGAGCTTTCTTCTGTTGCAGTATTTAAAAGAAACAAGACCTGAGGTTCCTTGCTGTAATACAGTCATGAAGACAAGTAATTAAAATAATATATCTTAAAAGCAAGTCATGCTGTGTTTTTCAAGTAACTGGTTTATTCCATTGCCTAATGCATCCTTGCTGGATGAAGGAGTAGCAATTTTTATAAAGTGAGCTGAGGCAGAGTTGGGAGTTAGTAGGTAATATGTCCTAATATTGCTCTTAATGTAACTTGAGGGCTTGTTCACTGTGTATCAAGCAGCATTCTCTGTGCCCTTGAAAAGGAGCACTGCATATTTCAGCTCAGTACTCTCCCATGCCGAATTCTTCTTGATGTGTGCTATTGGTATATTACAGTGACAAAAACCATGTGATGAATCCTTGATTTAACAAATGTTACTTTAACCTCTGCTGCTAGTCTGTCTTTTCTATTTGATGAATTTAATTTTTTGTTAATTTATTTATCTGCTCTTGGCTTTAGTTGCTGTGTCTCTGAGGAATCAGAAAGTCATCATTCCCCAAGTTCCTGACGTCGATGCTGTGTCCGTGGCAGAGACTGTCTTAGTGCCGGAGCTTAGCCAGTTTACACTGTGCTTTGAAGCAACCAAGGACAGCAGCGATGATGATGATGACTGGAAGGTTTTCTCCTACACCGATGCGTTTTCAACAGAATTCTTCAGCTTTGGGAAGACCACAAAAGGCCATTTTCTGTCCATCTCAGGCACACAGTGCATCCTGGAGAATGCTTTGCCCCGAAATGCAGAGTTTTTCACAGGAAACTTTCAACAGCTCTGTATAGTAGGGGATAGCTTCTCAGGCAGTATAGGTATATATGCCAAAAGCACCTATCATATAGTGTACTGTCCAGGTATCTTTGGCAAAGTTATCCCTGGAAATGGGAGGCTGGTGCTGGGCTCTAACAGCAATGAAGTGAGCTCTCTAAATGGGGACATTTATAACTTCCGCCTCTGGAATTTCACCATGAATGCGCAAACGCTGGCCAACCTCAGCTGCGATGTGAAAGGAAACATTGTAGACTGGGAAAATGAATTCTGGAGTATTCCAACTTCAGCACTGAAAGCAGAAAACAATTTGAGTTGTGGTGAGTACGCTTTGCCAAATCTTTTTTGCTTATTTTCCCCCCACGCTTCTGCATTGTGCTGAACATACCGTGTATCAGCGTGGAAAAAAAGGAGAGCTCCTGTGAAAGAAAAGCAGCTAGCTCTTACCTTTCTTACGCTTTAGCTCAACTCTAACCATACACAGAAACTCTGAAAGAGTTGATTCCCTGAAGGAGAAGAACAAGTCCCCTAAGTATATTGAATTGCTGCTTGAAATGATCTGCTTTCCTAAACAGTTTGTTTATTGGGCTTCTACTCATATGAAATAGGGTTAACAGGCAAGCACCTGCTAGCCTCAAGTAATATTACAGTGCTCACTGGAGAAAAAATTTGTATTAACTGACCATTTAGTAAATGTTTTTGTACCTGTCCTTTGGCCTTTTGATTAGCCAGAAGGAGCATTTGGTAGCCTTGTGCTGTGTGCAGAGCCAGCAAAAGTAGTAACAAAACAACAGTACATGTGAGAAAGAAAAGTACAAGAAAAGATTAAATTAGAGGAGGTAGACAGGAAGAGTTTTAGATAAAAATCATTGTGTTTTATCTTCCTCATGACATGTTATCAGTCCTTTTTTGATCGGTAATTAATGAAGGTCGTTCTTCCTGTAGATTACTCCAGAAGATATATTTCAATACATTGCCCAACCTATTCTCATTTAATGGCTCAGATACTTGATTCTCAAAGTGTCTGAGTGTAATTTTTATATATGTATATGTTATTACAGCTGGTTGACAATTTTCTGCTGGAACTTTTTTTCAATTAAAAAAATAGTAAACCTGAAAAATCTTTGTCACTTTGGACCAGTATATATGTTTTTTTAAATAATGTTTTTGTTAGTAACAAATTTAGAGAAATTTGGATAATTCTAAAATGCATAGGGGAGAATCTGAATCATGGCCAGCAGTAGCCTATATATGCATGTATAATGCTTGTGAAAATCAACTAACAGGTGTCAGTTTGAGCCCTCCTATTGGAGCAAATACACGTTCATTAAACAAACAAAACAACAACAAAGTTGAACAGTTACAAATATTCTTTCTGAACCATATAGGATCTCTTCATATCTAATGTTGTCCTCTCCAGTTTTGCATTCTTACTCCTCTGATGCCTTAACTACGTACTAGATTAAACTCAGCTTAAATAGTGTCAATATAAGTGTCTTCTGACAGAGCATCTGTCTTCACTCAGAAGATCCTTAGCTTAAAACAGAAGCTGGCATCTTTAAGATGTGCTAGTTTCTGTATCTTTTAGCTCACAAGGGATTAAGATGGCTAAAACCCCCCATTTTACTACCTCAGACTGGAACATGAGGTACTCATTCACACCTAGAATCACTGGGACAACTCTCAGCATGCCTCTGCTAAAAACAAGATTAAGCAATACCTCTACAAAAATAAGAGCAACTAGGTGCCTTCAACCTCTACCAGAACAAAGAAAAGGATGATCTAAATATTGACTGTGACTGATGAAGGCGTACTGGACAAAAAGGTTGTTGCTTTTCCATCAGTACAAGCTGATCTGATAGAAATTGACTTCCCAGATAATTTTACTCCTCTTAACACCGTTGTGCCATGAAGGCTACCACAGCAATTTTACTCAACAACCTACCACAATCTGTGAAAATATTGTGATTTCATTTAATTTTGACTGCAGTATAGATCTTGTCCTTCTTTCTGTTAAAGACTGTACACTTGTGACACAAATGTAGTCATTTAAACAATACACTTATTTTCATTCCACAGCTTTATTCCTTGGGATGTCATTGTTCAGTGATTTCCTTAAGCAGAACATTATTTTACAAAACATATATTAATGTTCATATGTTAGGCCCAGATGTCTATACAAGCCACTTCAAGTATATCTATATATAAGCATTGTTACTTCCTCTAATTAAGCCTATGAGAAAAAAAACTCACTAATTTTTCTTTAAAAGATTTTAAATCACCCCTTATGACACAAGCTTCTCTGAACCAGAGTATTTCCTAAAAGAAAGCACTGGGTGCAGTGCCATTTCAAAAGTGGTTGGTAATCCCAGTGATGGAATTGTTAGAATTTTCTTCCCTTCATCTTCCTAAATAAAAGCCTTCATTGTAAAACCAGCCTTCAGCAGGAGAGCTGATGAGTCAGGCTATCAACCATGAATAAACCACAGACAGTGGGGAGATGACTCTAACTGATTAGGCTTCATTTAGCAGCAGTGGAACAATTTGTGCCGAAAAGTGGCTTTTGCACAGCTCAGATAATGCTTCCCTGGGAAGCAACATGTAAATTAAAAAGATGCAAACCAAGCATTTAGCTATGATCTCAACATACCTGTGCCTGAACAGTGCTTACATTTTTCAAGGGCCATTATTTTCATGTTTTTTCAGACAAAGCTTTTACAAGTAGAATTGTGGAGCATAAAAGCACTGGTAAATCATCCTATATAATCTTTTCATAGTTTTACCTTCTCCTCGTTTATTCCTTGGACTAATGTTTTCACAGCTGTGCAGTCATGGTGAGGTGTTTCTGTTAGACTTGACAGAATTCTGGTTTTATTGCTGTGCTTTTGCACAGTTTGTGAAGGTACACAGCTTGGGTATCCAGACTGATTTTAAAACAAGTAGCCTAGGTAACAACAAAGGTGTAACACTACCAGTTCAGAGGTGAGTGCAGGCAAACTGAGGAGCAATTAATCAGCTTCTGGTATTGATTTTGGAACCTGCACTGGCTACACCTCTAGCAGGATGTGATCTACCAGTTCAAGGGTAACATGCTGCATGTTTGTCCATGCCTGTAATTGCATTTGTTTCATGTACACTTCATAAGAGTCCCCTATTCCCAAAGACCAGAGGAATCCTTAATTTGACTGTCACATTTAACTTGGAGTGGGATCTGTCCACCTTGGGAAGCTGAATAATGTTTCAGGCTGAGCTAATTGCCCCTGGTGCCGTTAATGAATAGTTGAATGAAAAAGGGCGTTCCAAAGGTCAGTGCATCTCAAACTAGAGAATATGTCTCAGTGAAGTCAGAAGTTTTTTGCTGAAGGTATGCCCGTTCCTCTCCACTTACTATAAAGAAAGTCTAGTGTGACAAGCAGGTATGGATGTTTGAGTTTTAGACGTTGGAATTGAGATATGTCAGAGGGTTCATAATACAGGTCCATATCTGCTTTTGATATTACTGACCATGCCACTTGGCTTCATAAAAGTAGCTTACACTCATGTCTATTTACATCCTGATCATTTTGTTTTCTTTAGTGAACGCTGAGGGAAAGACTAGTTTGGCCAATTAAAACTTTAAAAAGCTTATTAAATATATTCACTGAAAATATCCTTCTTTAAAGTAAACAGTTGTGGTGGGTTGAGCCTGGATGGATGCCAGGGGCCTACCAAAGCCCACACTATCACTCCTCTTCTCAGCTGGCCAGAGGAGAGAAAAAATAACGAAAGGCTCATGTGTCAAGTTAAGGACAGGGAGAGATCACTCACCAGTTGTGACCACAAGCAACAGAGCTTCAACTGGGGGAAGTTAAACTGATTTTATTATTAATCAAATAAGAGTAGGATAATGAGAAATAAAATCTTAAAAACACCTTCCCTCCAACCCTCTCTTCTTCCATCGATTTTACTCCCAAATTTCTCTGCCTCCTTCCCCTGAGTGTTCAGGGGGATAGGAATGGGGGATTCAATCTGTCCATCATACATTTTCTCTACTGCTCAGAATGAGGACTACTCACACTCTTCTCTGACTCCAACATGGGGTCCCTCCCACAAGAGACAATCTTCCACAAACTTCTCCAGCATGAGTCGTTCCCATGGCAGTTCTTCATGAATTGCTCCAGCATGGATCCCTTCCACAGGGTGCAGTCCTTCAGGAACAGACTGCTCCAGCATGAGTCCCCATGGGGTCACATGTCCTGCCGGCAAACCTGCTCCCAGAATGGGCTCCTCTTTCCACAGCTCCTCAGGTCTTGTAAGGAGCCTGCTCCAGCATAGATTTCCTATGGAGTTACAGCCTTCTTTGTGCATCCACCTGCGCAAGCATGGTGTCCTCTGTGGGCTGCAGAGTAATCTCTGCTCAAGCGCCTGGAGCACCTTCTCCCACTCCTTCACTGACCTTAGTTTCTGCAGAGTTGTTTCTCTCATATATTCTCACTCCTCTCTCTGGTTGCAATTGCTATTGTGTAGCAATTTTTCCCCTTTTAAAATATGTTATCACAGAGGTGCTACCACCATTGCTGATGGGTTCAGCCCTTGCCAGCAACAGATCCATCTTGTATCCGGCTGGCATTGGCTGTATTGGACATAGAGGAAGCTTCTAGTAGCTTCTCACAGAAGCAACTGCAATACAGCAGTATTCTGACTTAAGTGTTTTGTAAAGTTGGGTATTTTTTTGTTGTTTTACCAAATAAATCACAGTCTTTGTATGTCCTGGTTTGACCAGAAGCTAGGGTCAAAAGAACAATCTTTTTGAGAGGACTTGCTAGAATGCCCCCTCTCCCCAAAAGACAGGGACAGCAAAAAATACTTACTGAAGAAAATATGAGGGTCTACAGATTTTCCAGGCCAACTCTCTGTGATACAGAACTGAGGAGATAACTTACATCAGGTAATTGTATTGACTGTTTAATATTAGCAAATATTATAGGTAGTATGAACTCACTTCCTGGAGTTTATAGGAAGTGTACCAATGAAGTGAACTTGCCTGTATTTCTTAATCCATTAAAAAAAAAAAAGCAGAGCTTTAATATTTGTGGAGGATATTTTTGTCAACAATACACGTAATGGTGTCTATGGCATGACATGATTTCTGTGTTAAGGCCCCATGCTTCATCTGTTCTTACATAATAAGAAATATTTTCTTAGCTATCTTTATTAGCTGATGGGTGGTGGCTCTTTAATTTTATGGTAGTATACAACGTTTCATGAGAGAATCTCATTGAGTCAATATGATTCTGAAGTAGTAAAGCAAAAGCCAAAAGGGCAACGCTCTTGGTAGCTACAGATTGTGCCATGCTCTGTGGCCCCATTATTTTCAACAGAAGCATGCAAAAGCAGCTGTGTCTGTCACTGAACCGCTGGGATACACAGAGTGTCATTAGTGCAGTTTCACCAGTTCTTTTTCTGTAGTCATTCTTACTTGCCCTGGTTTTGTCTCCAAATCATCCAAGAGTGTGCATGTCGTTATGAATAATTCAGTAGCGATCCAGACTTATAACATTGTAACTCATGCATACCAGAATATTAATCACACCCACACCCGGGGCAGAAGAACAAGTTTAATCACCTATTATCTGGTTGGTGTCTGTCACAGGCAGATTACTCAGAAGTGTGTGGTGGGTAACCTGTGTTACAGCAGCAAAGCCTGGTTGTTTTTGCAAGGTGCATGTCATTAAGATTGCATAAATCCTGTGACCATGCTGACCCCTCCTTTTAATGCCATTTCACAGAGTACATGCAGGCTGCATTCATTTAATGCAATTACTTAGCGAAAGATAAATATGTAAGTGACTGTAATTTGGAAGTCACTGGGGATTTCATGGTTCCTTCAACTGCCACAGAAAATGAAAACGCAGAAGGCTTACAGGCAAATGGCAGCATCGGTTTTGCCACTGAGAGAAATTAGGAAGAGGACTGTGTAACTGCAAGATACAATATATTTTGAAACATGATACTTTTATGTCCAGTAGCCAAACCTAATTATTTTACTTTCTTTTTCTAAAGGCTCATACCTAATTCCTTCTACTGCAATTGAACCAACCAGTTGTGCAAACCTGGGAAGCCTTTGCCAAGGTAAGAAGCCCACGTTATTTTCACAGTTTCACCTTTGGGAAACCTTTATTTTTCTTGTGGTTTTTTTTTTATTATTATTGTTTCTAAAAGGATGAACTGCAATAAAAAATAGCAAGGGAAGGAATTCTTCAGTCTCATCAAGAGTGTGGGTGTTCTGTACATACAATATGTGGAAAAAATGTGATCACACCCTTGATAATACATTTTCCAAATAGTCTCCATTATATCAAAACTGAATTAATTGACTAATTTCTTTATTTGTCTCTTTCTCTTTGCACATTTTGACAGTAAAATATTAATCAGGATAAGAGGGGTATATCTGTAAATAAAAAATGAGCAGATGTAACTAAAGGAACTGACTAATATTCTTTTTTTTTTTCATAATCTATTTTGAAGTTAGATACTTTGAGATTAGCAGGTAAAAATTTAACATCAAACTGCAAGATCTAGCAGTATTATTTAATGAGACACTTGTTACAGCACTTAGTTGATACCTTAATAGTGTAAAAATTGCCATATATAAGAATTCATTAGGTGTCTTTAAAGGTCAGGTCAGTTGAATGCGAGAAACAGGTAAGCCGTGATTTTTATGTCTTGTGAATCACTGGACATGCAAGGACAGTTAATTCCTTCTGCTCTGCTTAGAGGCTGAAATTCTATAAATTCTATAAAAATGCTCTGCATGAAAAACATTAGCCCATTTCCACTTCAATCACAGCAGGAGCTGCACCAAAAATAATGTCTAGCTAACCCTTTTCAGGCTGAGTGGTGGAAGGAGGAGACAGGAGAGAATAAAATATGAAAGGGCAGGAGAAAATCTCAGAACTCTTTCAAAACTGACATTTAAAGTAAATCATACTTAGCTTAAAAATGAAAAGGAAAATGCACTGTACTTGGGAAGCCAATAAGAGGTCTATGTTAGTCTTCAAGTGTACTTCTCCCAGATTTTCCTGAGGTAAATCTGATTCAGATTCTTGGAGCATATTGTACTGGTCTCCATAGGGAAGTGAAATGCCAGTCATATCCATAATCAGATTTCAAATAGTAATTTTCAGTCATTGTAACCACAAAGCACAATACAATCTTAAATATTACTACTTAGGTAAATGTGACAGCAGCTGTTGTTCAATATTAGTCTTTTTATACATAAAGGGTAATGCAGCCACCATATAAAGAACATCGAGTCTTCTTTTGGAAGAACTCTGAGCATTTTCCTCTGTCAAAATGGCATGGTGTGAAAGGAGAGGCATATCTTTCATTAGGTCAGCTAATAAGGCTGCAGAAATGGACACACTTTCAGCAAAACAAGTCTGCTTTTCTAAAAGCCTCATCCTTTTTTTAGGTTTATTAACTTGTCTAGTAGAAGATATTGCCTCTAATAAGAGATGCTACCTCTCAAACTTGCCTCTTTTAACTGCTTAAACCATGGCATCTTCAATAAAGACTTTGAGTGCTTTGATGAAGGTAAAACTCTTTCCTTCTCTGAACAGTGTTTGGTAAAGTGCCACTTGTCTGCTACTTTGGAGGTGGCAGATCAGATTTACTCTGTTCATCATCATCATCCTTACTGTCACAATAATGAAAAATTCATCAAAAGATGTCTGTTTCTGTAAGCAGTGCAGACTTATTTTAAACTGAGAGACCAGCTTGGATTCCTTTTTTATTTGTTTATTGTGGCTTGTGCAATAGCACCAGTAACAAAGTTTGTGGATAGCAGATTATGTCGGTTGCAGTCGAATGAACGAGCCATTTTCTCCATTGTGCTTAGCAAATACTTTCATTCATTGGAAGATGCCCCTTAACAGCATTGACTGAAAGATAAAACCAGTAAGAACCCTTACAACTTGTTTCGCAGACAATATAGCCCTGAACTTCCATGGAAGAAGAGCTTTTTTGTATTACAGGGTGTCATTTTATGTGCACACTTTCCCAGTTAGAATCTGTTTGCTGCAGTGTCCAACTCATCCTTCTCTTCCCCTAAGTTTCTTGTTTCAATGAAACCTGAACATGAACCTACTTTCTAAGCTGAAACCTGAGTTGAATTTCAGACTCTAAAGGTTAGTTAAAACAACCTCACAAAAAAGAAATCAAAATTGTGATTTCTTGCCTAAAATTTGATTCCTTAATCATTCCAGGTTGATTCTTGGTCAAAATCTGCAAAAGCCATGTAACACTGTGAGATTGTATGACAACAACCTTTAGATTTTAAAAAATAGTTTTCAGGAAAAAAGAAATTTGTCAGTGAGTGGATTTGCATTCCCGGGGAGTTACTAGATAAAATTATATTGTTTTTCAAACTATTACTTGAAAATTTAGTGGTGTGATCTCTGAATTCCTCTAGCATATTCAGACCTCCCCGTCTGCTTGGGGGGAAATCTGCAGTTCTGCTTCCTCACTCTGATTTTTTGAAGTGTTCTAAGTAGTTCTTCTGGGAAGCATTTGCCAGGGTTGTGTGGGGTGACTCCTGTTAGCATCAGTGGGAACAGTACAGCTGAGATGCTACATGAATTTTCAAAATACATATTCTACTTCAGCTATTCCAAGTCTGATTTCTCTTCATTGTATGGAGTTCAGTGGAGTTAATTGGATCCTTACATGGGTGTTTGTTTTAGTTTCACATTTATTTGTCATCATCCCTCCATGAGTAGGGACAGCTGTTCTTTTCCCAAGAAATATTCCAAGTGCATGCATCTTGGAACTTTAAAGCTTATGGTCTTTGCACAACTGTTCGGATCTGAAGCTCTCATAAGAGGATTTGGGGTTTATGAAAGCAGTATAGTACTGATATTGCAAACCTTATGCTGGCAAAACTCCCACTGAAGTCAGTGAAAGTGAAGATTGCAAGACTGAGATCTGTGTTCGTATCCATTCATCACTTTGTGCAGAAAAAATAATGTATTTATTTGACATTTAGGCATTGTGTGTAGATGGTTTCATTTTACATTGTTGTGCATTGTTCCCATTTTGTCTTACCTTATTAACATTCATATTTCATTCAAGTTCACCTCTCTCTCATCTTTATTACCAGCTACTGTAAATGCTACTACTCCTACACCACCCACTGTCACCACTAACATGCCCGATACTAATAGAAACGATAAGCCAAACAATGGTAAGAAATCCTGTGTTACCTTTTTCCTTGTACTGTGTCTAGAGCAAGTTGATTGTATTTTAAGGTGTGTTTCTCATACTATCATAATGTCAAGGGTCATGTCTCAGTTCTGATCTCATTTACACTGAAATAGGTCAGGAATAACTTCACTGGACCATGTAAGGGTACTGTAAAAAGGAACATGAACCAAAATTGGTGTTTATTTCATATCACAATGACCTGCCTTTTGTACAAAAGAGACTCACTTTGTGTTACCTGTTGTATTTACTCATGCAAAGAAAGAGCGAAGGGAGAAGGATTTTTTAAAAGGGTCCAAAAAGAAACATGCTATTTGAATATTTTAAGGCTGCAGAGCATGAGGCATTATGTAGTTCCCGCTTGTGTAGCCAGGATGGTAGTATGCTGGGATTGTCTGTTCCTCACTAGTCAGGCGTGGAAGCCAAGTGCAATCATTCCTATGGAGCAAAGCCACTTCCACTGAGTCAACAGAAATCTTTCCACTGACTTCAAGAAGAGCTGGATCAGACTTTACTAGGGAAAATGTTGACAGTATCAGATATCATTTACTTTTCGTTTAGAAACATTAAGGGAAAAAGTAAGGTATAAATGAGCCTATTATTAGCACAGGAAAAAAGCAGGGATTTCTTTTGAGGTTTTCTCAAATCCTATGATATCACTGTCTCCTAGAGACTGAGCATCATTTTGTGAGGAACTGGTAAAATATTTTTTAGTTTGTTAAAGGTAGTTGTTAAAGATTATTAACAACACAGAGATTTATGCAATGTTCATCTGAGGCTTAAAGATATTTTTTATAAGGAATTTTTTTTGTTGTTGTGCTCCACAGAAATAAATTAGACTTTGGAGAGGAGATGGTTTGTGGGTTGTTTTTGTTTGCTTGTTTGTTTTCCCAAATGAGTCAGTTGTTACTGTAGGAATTCAAATTCTTGGAGTATTTTTTTTCTTGGCAGATCATTTCTTGTACGTTGGCAATCAAGCAGTACAGTAGATGATGTGAAAGAATTTATCTCGATTCAGCCTCTTTGGATTTATTAAGATGTAGAAGTAAGAAGAAAATATTGACAATTTCTTCCAAATTTTGCTTTTTTTCTGTTTTTGGAGCCACTCCATGTTCACCATGAACAATTAACTCTGATTTTTGTAACTACAAAAGGAACGGAATGCCTTATTGCTGTTAGTATGAATAAAAGCTGGACAATTAAGTCCTTTCTTTGGCTTTGAAACTCCCAAAAGAAAGCAGAAAGACTAAGAAAAATAAGTCAAATTCATTTACAGTAGAAACAAATTAAACTTTCATTTAGCTAACTGTTGTCATTTCCCACTCTTGTTAGTTTTTATACCAAGAGCAGACAGCCAAGAACAGAGAGTTAAGTTGCCTGTATTTTCTTTAATCCATTAACTATGTGGCTTGCTACACACAGACCTGCAGGAATTCAGACTTCCTGCTGCAGTTATCTTCAGAATGAAGAGAAACTCACCTGATTCCTCCCATTCACGACCACAGAGGCAACAAGAGTCTAAGATAGAAGGGATCAAAACCATAGGAATTATCTCAACCCCAATTATTTGGCCAGTGAAACGAAGGCCTCTCCGTTTCAGTAAAAACTCAGCAGATGAGAACCCAGAGAGGAAAAACACATACAGCTTGTTTCTTCCAACTCTGTCCACATCAACTTCTTCTGAGGAGACTGGCAACAATACCTTGGCTGCTTTTACAGAAAAAATCAACCTAGATAATACTGTGATGAATCAGTTACCAAACAAAAATGTTTTGAATTATTCTAGAAGTTCATTTCATGGCACTTCTGGTGTAGCAGTTGCAGTTTCAGAGCCTTCTGTGAGTGCAGCACTTCCTCTTGTTCAAAGCAGAAGTCCTAAAGCAGAGCTAGCACGGACTTTTGCGGATGGGCTAGATTATTCTGACCCTGAGTCAGCATTCCACTCTCCTATTAGCGCCAGCAGCACTGCTTATGAAAACAAAAAAGAAACTGTGTGGATTTCATCCTCCAACAGAGGCAATGTCTTGGAGCCTGTGAATTGGTGGAGTGAGACTGTGTTTCATCATTTTATCACCTCTGACATTCAAGAAGACATAGATCATTCATTGTCTAGCTTATCTATATCACCTACAACAGAGAAATCATCATTCCAAAAAAGTAGGCTAGATTTGTTAGACTTCACATCTGAAAATTTTTACCTGGAAATGATGGAAGGTAGTGCTGATAGTAAAACTTTTCCTGTGTTAACAAACAGTGAATTTCAATTTAGAAAATCAACAGACATTAAGGAGCATGACCCAGGAGGCATTACAAATTTAACCTCTGTGGAGACTGCACATGCAAACCCAGCAACGTTTTTTCAAAACATGAAAAAAACATACACTAAATCTGTACCTGACATCCAACTGACAAATTCAGTCCTAGGACACAGTAGAGAACTACTAATATTTTCAGCTTCGCCGGTTGGAACAGGCTGGACAAGCTCAGCATGGAAGCGTGTTGTAACAACCCTTCCTGTTTATCAACAACCATTGACTGACATATATTTGGAAAGAGACAACATATTTCCATCTAATAGCAATTACTGGTCTCATAATTTAAAACATTCAGTATATTTTCATAAGCCAAATGAGATACTCAGAAATGGAGTACTGGGGAACAATTTAGATGCATTTCATGATAGTACTGAAAATGAAGAGTCAGCCTTTTCCATATTAGAGCCAGTGAATGTTGATAGAGTTGGCACCTCCTGGGACTCAGGTTACTTGGATTTTCCAACAAAATATGTAGATATTTCCCCTTCTTTAACAGCAAGTTTCTGGACTGTTTCTTATCATTTGAAGGAAGCATCTCGAGTGCTTTCTGAGGAGCCATCAGAAAATTGGTGGCTCTTGTTTAATAAACAACTTTCTTCCCCAACAGAAAGATTGTCATCCATTAGTTCACCTGCTAAGTCTGACAGTCTCTCTGAACAATCATCTGCCATTAGATTATTAAGTCACAGGGCAGAAGAAATGAACTTCTCTAGTCATATGTCAGCTTTGGAAACACAAATCTTTAGTTCATTTACTGCAGGCCTTTCAAAGACAATTTCAAAAAGTAATCGCAGGACAATATCACAGTTGCAGTCAACAATGAACTTTGAAAATCTAACCATGTCCTCCAATGGTGCATTTTATTTTGATTTTTCTTTCCCTTCCCTGGAAGCACCTTTGAGTCAACCCTCTGAACAGGTACAGGTAAGTCCCTTTGATAAGGTACTTGAAAACTCCACAGAAAAAATTACAATATTTAATAGTTTGCACATGCAAATTGGAACTGAAATAGTAAGGGATCAAACCAACATGACCTTCCTAAGTAATAGGCAGCATCTTCTTACTGTCCTTCCAACACATTCACAGAATCACAGAATCACAGAATCATTAAGGTTGGAAGAGACCTCTAAGATCATCAAGTCCAACCATACCTATCACTTACCAGGAACTCAATCTTCACGTTTAAGGGATAGCCAAGCTGCTTTATTGAACAATATGCCAGTTAAGAGTTTGGTAAACAGTACAAGAACACATGGATCACTGCAATCTCAAAGCCTTTCAGTGGATGAAGCTGTAACAAATAACATTGATAAAGCAAGAAGTAAAGTTCAAAGAGGTTCAGGTGCTGAGTTTTTACCTCCTAACAGCTACTCCACACCTCCACTCCCACACAGTTTTCAGAACCATCTTGATACAATTTCTTCAAGCCTGGTGCCTCAGTGGGATGTAGCAGAGTTAAGCTTACCAACAACACCACCAAGAAGTCACCTAACTGTTTTAGTACAAAACTCCCTAGAAAATCAAGGGGACAGTCTGAGATACTCTCTTTGGGCAGTAGACCAAGAAAACATTGGTGATAATGAAGACATAAGGGATTCAGCTGTTCTTACGTCAGCAAACATATTGAGGCTTCCTGAATTGGATTCAGAAGGGGAAGTGTATGGATCCATTAGCAAGAACAAAGAAGGAATGACTTCTCTGAATATTGTTAGTACTCATGCTTTGGATTTTGAAAATACTGATTATGGACATTTTGCAAATCTCTCTCTTTTGGAGTCATCAAGAACTGCGATAATGAGTGATGCAATACCTTTGCAATCTTCATACAGTGGAGTTAACGTTCAGCACAAAGAGACCATTTTGAAGGGCACTTTGACAACATCTGCAGCAGCATTCCATCACTCTTTCATGTCATCCCAAATGCCAGTTTCTTCTGTAATGTACCATCAGTCATCAGTATCAGCACATGTTCATTCCTTGGCCAATTTATCATCTGAGACAAGCCAAAATACCACCCCTTCCCCACCACTGAATCAACTTACTAGCTCTCCTGCAGTCTTTTTATCTTGTTTGTGTTACCCCTTCACTGAGCTGGGCTGCCTGTGTCGACCTGAGGTCAACTACAGTATGTCAAGCTATTAGATGTAGAAAAAAAAGAGATCATCTTAACTATTAGACATTCTGTTGGTAGAGTGAACATAGAAGTAGCTGGCTTTCATCCTTTAGATGTAGATCCATGTAGCATATGAAAAGATTTTGGAATAGTAATTTAATTAGAGTAGAAGGGAATTTGTAACATCTTAGTGATAGTAAAGGTCATTAACATACGATTTCTGACTTTTGTGTACTTCTCTAAGACAGCTCTCATGAGACTGTGAGGATAATATATTGGGTTGCCATGTATTTTGTATATTTTTATGCAGTTGTATTGTTTGAGATTATATGAATGTTTATCACTTACAGTATTCATGTATTTTTGAGGATTCAACTCTCAAAAAACAAAGATTTTCCAAAGGAAACTTTTGAATAATTTGCATATCAGAATTAAAAGAAAACAATCCTGATACTTTATTGCTCATGATATTTTTATATTTGGTGGTAGGCGTTGGGAGAATTGTTCTTCTAAGTTATTTTTCATCATGGCTACTTTTCATCAATTTTCTCCCCATAAAAATATTCATTTTTTCATTCAGCATTTTGAGGTGGGATTTCCACTGTTTGATTTGGAGAGAAATTAATTTTCACTATCTGCCACTGCAGTCTCCTGAGAGTGTTTAAAATTGTAGATTAGTTCTTTGTTCTTGTTCTTTTTTCACCTCATTAAAACATGCTTTGGGTCACCATCTGGTGAAGATCTTGAAGCTGTTGACTAGTTTATAGTTGCCCATACTAAGGTGATTCTTTTCCATAGACAAAATTACCTAAATAAGGTTATAATTATATATATGTTTAGATATGAATGTATGACAATATATGTTGCACACTTTCATTATGTGTGGCTCTGTATAGCACATATAAAAGGTACATCATACATATAAAATTCAATATGTATATAGAGAGATATATAATATAAAAGAGATCTAAGTCTTGCAAGTGTTTTTAACTTGACCGATTTTCTCCTCCCAAAGATCTGTTTCTTCTTTTTTTTTGTTTGAAACTATCACAGTAATAATGACAAACTAAAATACGTTTTCAGATTAAACTGAACACCAAATTTGAGTGTCTGCTGAGTTAAGGGAGGAAAATAAGACAATAAATCAAAAAGCAAGGATTTTACTAAAATCTCAAATTTTATCCTAACTTACCAAAGAAGATAACTGATAAACCTTTCTGCAAGAAATTGATTCTTTAGTATTTGTCACAGAGGAATTTTCGTACTAATCTAATTGATCTTGTGATCAATTACATAATGAAAGTGCAGTACTCAAACCAGCTCATGAATAGGATAGTAACCAGTATGCACAATTAAATTGGAAAATACTGACTTCAATTTTTTTCCAGTTTATTTAATTTCAAGCTCTTGTAAAGTGACTATCTATGAAGTTAAAAAAGTCAACATTTACTCCACCTAGAATAAAAGGTCTTTTATTTAGACTCAGAAAGAACAGTTCCTTTACAGTAAAGAGGCAGAAAGGGATTTCTATAAAATTTTTGTCCTATCCTGTTCTGTCCTGTGTAGTGTATCTTTTAAGATTTACATAATATTTATATAAACACATGTATCTCTGATGAAGAGCCACAACTTTATTTGGTAACGGCCCTGAAACCAAGGAGTGCCACATGTGTGCATACATGCAGGTGAATTGATCCAGAAGCTCTTAAACCTTCCCCACATCCTGGGAAATTTTATCCAGCTGGAGTGTGCAGAATTTTTAGCAGCTTAATGAAAAAATAATTGACTTGTGAGAAGTGTAGAATTTAGACACAGAGCATAGCTATGAGATGATTTGATGTTAATTATTAGATGTGAAATCTTGTAATGCAGCCTACCAACTCATGAGCTTGAAGAGAATTTGTATTTACCTGGTGCTATTTTAAAACTGTTTTGCTAAATATAAAATTGCTCCAGGCCAAGTGTTACACATTTTGTGACTGAAAGATGGCTTGTTCAGCTGCCAGTTTTGTAAAGCTCATGTGGGTTCTTCTACTATCTGGCCATCACCAGGCCTGAGAGCAAAGACTGCTGTGAAAACAAGAGCTGGGTATCCCTTCTTCCACCTAATTCTGTCCTCAGATATCTTGTTCAGTTGATGAACCTTATCTGCTCTCACAGAGTTTTAAATCTAATCTTCAGTGGTTGAATTCTGGATTGTAACAATATGACTGAGAGCAGAATTTATCTGTGCTGCAGACTTCAGTAATTATGATTTTAAATTCATGACGCTTTCATGATCTTGCTTTTACACACCACATTAAAGGCATATGCAAAATACTATTTATCCATACATTGTTTATGAGATTCAATGTCACATTTTAAGTGTCCCTTCAAATAGGAGGAGGAGGGAATGGTCTATTTCAACAGAACTAGTGAGAATGGGCCTGAGTCTGCAGGACTTGTTCACTCCAAACTTGTATATTGCTAACAAGAGCTTGAGATGTTCTTGTATCTGGGGTTCAGCCCAATCTTTATATTCATCATGAAACTAAAGACTTATTAAGAAGGTAAATTTGCTCAGTTTCTAACATTATAATGCTGTTTTTAATGGACAGGTGGGCTTTTCTACAGGATATCTTTAACTATCTATAGTTCCCACTCCAACTCCGTGTCAAAAGTGCATGATGTGGTTGCAGAATGGGTAAGTTAAATTTTCTGTCCTGTGTGATTACATAGCTGACTCTGTCCCATTGATGTTACCAATCTGAAAAGGAAAACAAGAGACATTACCAAATAAATTTTTAGATTAATATGGGTTCTATCCTTGTTTTGTGCAGTACTGAATTCAGGTCTGTCTGGGGCTGTTAGGCACTATGGGTAAAACTTTGAAATGTCTCCACCGTAGCAGACACCTTCTTAAGAAATGTAGATAATAGTTGAGATTTTAGGAAGTATGGAGAAATCAGAATTGTTGACTGAAAGAGGTAGAGAAAAATTTTTCTCCTCAAATACTAATGTGGTTTTAAAGTTATATTGTGATAGAAATAATTAAAGAAACAGGCAGTTTTAATTTGTGTGAGGCAATACACTTTTCCAATTTACCCTAATAATTTCTACTCTAGAAATTTTCTGCCCTAGGTCATTTGTTAGGGTTTCTGTTAGGTTTCTAGTTAGGGTTTCTGCCCCTGTGTTTTCAGCCATTTTAGCAGACACAAGCTCCTTTCTGGGGCCTCTGAGTGGAGTATTCTTGAAGTTCCTGCCTCTGAAAGTTCCTCTTATCTGAACACAGATATTCTCTGTCCTTTTTGACAGTTTGCATAGTGACACTCACACAATCTGTAAGTAGTCTTTATACCAACTACTTACATGAAGATATGATGTCATAAATATATTGCAATTATTATTATTTTTTATTTTAATGAACTTTGAGGTTTTCAGAAGCTGAGGAAACCAGCTATAACCATTTACAAACCAGAAATGCAGCCAGCCACACCTACCAAATTGTTTCTCTTAGCAGCAGTAGCCAGGTGAATTGCATAGGTGGCTAAGCCAGAGAATCTAGAAAGGTGTCACTTGGGCCTAGCAGGATATGCAAAAGTGTCTCCTGGGGGAAAACTGAGCAGCCATTGCCCACCCAGAATCAATAGGACAAAGGGCTGAAAAAAGGTCATCATAAGGTTGTAGAATTTTAGGTGAAAATTGACCTTGTAGTTCTGTCAGTAAATCTTTTCTAATCCAAGTGTTTCTGAGAATTTAAGACAAGGAAGTGACATCCCATGACAGGGAGGAAAGGAAAAGTTCAGCATCCTGTGCACTCGCCTCTTCACTGTGTCATGAACTTACAGAGATTCCCTTCTGTCAGTAAAAGAGCCCACATCTCTCACTACCAGTTGTGCCTCTAATAAAAGTCACCTCCCTGAAATGGGAAAATGTCCTCTTTGCTTTGAAACACTAAAGAGGATTTCCTTAGGGGTGGAAGGGTGAAATTCTAACTCTGTGTTAGGCAGCAAAGAGCCCCGTTAACATCTCACACTTCATGTGATGAATGTCTTCCTTTTTTTTTCAGCTAAACCGTACTTTTCAGAACTGGAATTACACTGTGTATGTGGTCAATATCAGGTAAATAAAGGGGGATGATGTTTATGCTACATTCCTTTTGAGAATTTGCTCACCCTAATTATTGGTTATTTCTTTTATAGCATCCACCGTGGGACCACAAAAGAGGGAGTAAGAGAAAAAAGAAGTATTAAAAGGTAACATTTGTAAAGACATTTTCTGGATAGAAGCAACGGCTGCTATAACAAGTGGCTTTGCAAAAGGCTTTGTTGTCTGTTATTAGATTCATTGTCTGATATTGGGCATACTCTACCAGTATGTAAATATATGACTGCTGGTGAGGTGCGTGCTCAGAAACCTAATACTGGCTATCATGTGTGGTTTCATTTAAACCTACTGATCTTTAAACCTTAACAGATCATTTTTCCAGAGCTCAGGTTTCATCATCACAAAACTGAACAGACAATCATATATACATGGTATGGCACACCCAGCTTTCATAGCAACAATCTTTGGTACACTGTTATATATCTTTGTCACTGCATTTATTCTCTTGAACCAGAGCCTTTTGAGTTAACAGATGCAAAACACTGAAAAATCATGCTAAAACTGAAAGCCAAAGTAGTGTGAGTTAAACTATTTACCATATGCTCTCATTTCCTGACTTCTGCTGAGCTTGGAGGCACTGCAGTTGGGACAGCCTCAAAGGCAGCCAAAGAAAGTTAGATGGGTCACACCCCCTGAAAATTTTGCCTCAGGGGATTTCTTTGAAAGCAGCAGGCCGATTTCTGAGTGATATATGGGGCGGTAGTAAATCTTAGGACCAAATTAAGGAGAGGAAACCAAACCATAATTAGTGTTGTGAGGAAGGGGCAACAAGTGTGTATGGGGTGTGTCTGTTTGTGGTGTAGGCAAAAGTCCCATAGGAAAGGGCTTTAACTACTGGCTCTTGAGAACTACTGTGATAACAGCTGGACTTTTTAATTTCAGCGATAACCCAGTATTCCAAATTTACCATTAGAAAGTAGTTGCTGATACTCCCAGTTTGTTTCTACAAAGTTTACCTAGACATGAAAAGATTTCTAAAATGTACTATCTCCTTCCCACACACCCACAGCAGAAAATCAGTTTTTATTGGCAGAACCTTTTAACTGGTACAGTGTAAACCTAGTCCCTGAATAGGCTGTTTTGCTGCTTGACCTATATTTACAGTACAGTGTAGTGATGTTTGTGAGGGTTTTTTCACACTTCTAAATGATATGGTTATGCCAGCAAAACCTTTTAAGTGGAGACCATGCCTCAGGTCATACTACCAATCCAAGACTGCTAAGGAATGTAAAGCTTTCCCCATCCTTATTCCTGCATCTTCTATGAGTCTAGTAGCCCAGCTTGTCAGCATCTGTTCTAACCCAGACTGTGCACCTGATTTCTTCCAGTCTTACCTTCCCACCATCCTGTCCTCTGTATTTTGTTTCTTCTTCCCAGTCTACAAAAAAACAAGAGGTGAAGAGGGAGAAATTATTCTAGTAATTTCCTTTCCCTCCTTTTCTGACATACAGTGAATGTATCACTAAATTACTTCTAATAATATGTCACCATTACAGGGAAGTAACCCCATTCCTATTTACTTTGCATATCATACATAATTTCAGAGGCAATGGAGTTGCGTGTGAGTAATAGATCATAAAGGTTTTCAAGGGAGAACTGATCAACAGAAAACTAGTCTTCACATGGGCTCTAGTGCACTTTGTGTCAAGGCCAAATGGCACTTTGTCATCATTATGAATAGTTTAGTATAAATGCAAGTCATACCACACTAAATGTTACTGTTCTCCAAATAATCAGGATTGGTATGCTCTGCATGTTTTCTTAGGAAAAACAAAAAAAAAAAGGTCACTATTCTGCCCAACCTAGCAACCTGTTCGGGTTAATACAGGGATAATTAAACATTTAATTGAGCTACATGATTATGTGAATAACAAAAATTAACTTTTTACACATTATGTATGCACATATAGAAATATATATACACAGGATATTTTGCGTTTTTTTCATATATTTTTCATGTCTTGCTTATATTTTCATGCATCGTTTACCTCTTATTGGAGGAACATTTGGGAAAAGTTAGAGTTCTCCAAGCTTTAGGTCTTCTGAGTATGTCTGTCGTTACATATAACTTCCCTTCTGAAAATGGCACAGTCTGAAAATCACTTGGGGTCTCCTGTGGCCCCTGGTGCNAAAAAAAAAAAGGATTGCTTTCCCAGTAGTCTTCAGTGTTACTGGGTTTCATCACCAGGTATCCAGTTCTTTGAGGTTCACACAGCTATTTCTAGATTTTGTGAGGAAGAACTCTACTGAATTTCTGAAGATCCAGAAAGCAAGCTGTTTTTTTCTTACTGCTTCCCAGTCATTGCTTTCAGGATATTTTGTTAGATATTTCAGTTTCTTAGATTTGTCCAGAGTAGTTTTCTAAGGAAATCCTACAAGACACCAGAGTAACATTTTGTGGTATAAAATATTAACAGGTTACAGATTGGAAGTTTTTCATCTCTCATGAAAGTAATGTTAATTTCTCATTACTCAGGTGATCCACTGAAATACTATGGCTGAGTTATTCTATGTAACTTGCTTGCATCATTTCATATAGTTTCTATTAATTATATATTCCTATAAATTATATCTGTGAATAGTTGTCCAAAGATTTTCTTAATTCTGCATTTTTGATGCACAAGAATAAGTCTGTTGCAATTTTAGACAACCCACTATTTTCCTTAGTTTTTAAGTACTTCTCTTTCCACTTACCTTTATATTCATCTGAACATAATCTCACTCCACAGTTAAAATTCAGGACCTAATTCATAACTATCATGGCCTTCACTTTATCTTTTACAGAAGCGACATATTAATCTTACTTGCTATATCTTACCTCTCTTTTCTGAATTTTACACAGGAATATAGCCCTCTTATTTATAAGGCACTATCATAGTTCTTTAAATTGCTCTTTGAGAAGTTTTCCCTCTCTTTACATGAATTCACTTTCTTATTATCCAGATCATGTCATTTTTACTTACATTTTGGATTAGTATTTTATACAACATTTAAAAACCGCCACACAACAAAGTAACCTTTGCAAACGTTTTTTTATGGATTTTGCTTTGCTTCAACCCTTATTTACCACTCTGCTACCTTATCAAGGAAATTCTGTTATCAGTCTCCCCACCTAGTCTTCTTGCAAGTGAAAGAGGAAGAATCATTAGAGAGAATGATTCAAAGAAGAAATAGAACCTGGAAGTGGGAGGTGGGAAGCTGGCTTTCTTTTGGCATGTTAAAAATAGGTGTTTTCCAAATAAATATTTCAAACTGTATTGCATTGTGGAGAAAAGCAAAACAAAACAGAACAAAACTATGGAAGTGGATTGTTATTCTTTAATTGGTGTGTTCTATGAGCTGCAGAAATCCAAAGTACACTGTGCTTATTACGCATTTATTTACATGGTGATGAGAGACAGAGTGCCAAGTCCAAAAGCACATATTATTATCAGCACCTTTAGTACTGTGAGATCTTTGGATGACAGCAGTATATCAAGCCAATACTTTGGTATATTATTAACTACTTTAATAGACAGAATTTTATCACAGCTATACTTGACTTTTTGTCTCTGTTTAATTTTATCCTCTGATCACACTGTTTCCGCCTCTTAATGAGAGGGTAGCTGTTCAAACAGGCACAGTCTGAAAATCACTTGGGGTCTTCTGTGGCCCCTGGTGCGATAACTGTGCCGACANCAAAATAGACTATTGAACTTCTTTTATTGTTTTATTGCTCTGTTAAACTTAATTAAATATTTAATTAACCTGTTCAAAACAGACTAGTTCAGAATGCACTATAGTCATAACTGTTTCTTTGTTCCCCATTAGTTTGCACAAACGTTTAAAAGTGAAGCGGTTTTATGGATTTTGTGTAGTTAAATTATAAATATGTTTTTATCTATCATTAATTCTTTTCCTTTTATGACTCTGCATCTTTGTCAAAACTTTCTGTGTCTGCTGCTGTTGCTTTTCTCAGAAGGGTCCTACTGATCCTCAGTCTTGTCAGATGACCACGTAGGGAATTGGTCTTTATTAAGCAGCTCAGCCCCTCTGCTTCTCCTTTCTTCTTTTATTTTACAAGCAATTTTGACAATTCATGCCCCAATTCATTTACAAGCTTTTCTCCACTTAACATGCAAATAAGATTATGCTTGCTGCAACTTCCACCACTTGATTGTCATAACTTTGACCTATTTCCTGTGCTCAATTGCTTCTACTATGTGAAGCAATGCTTATGTTAGTACTGTTAAACAGCTCATCCAAAGAAACCCCACAGTGGTGGCAATCTGTGTAAAGACCACTATGCTTCAACAGAAATCCCTTCTCTTAGGAATGGAAATAGAGAGGAAAGCAGGAAATCAATGCTCCCCATGCCTAGTTCTTCATTTTTGAGGTCTGTGGGAGTTTTGCCACAAGTGTCAGAAAGGCAGATTCAGGCTCCTACATGCTGTGTTCTTGGGTGCTGTGTTGCTTAATGGAACATTTAATGCACTTGGATAAAACTTCAGCTAATTAGATTGTGTAATAGTTTTATACAGGAGTTAGCAACATCAGAGCGACATAATTTTGCTTTTATAGCCCCAAGTTTCTTTACTGAGTAAACTACTAGGCTTTTACATTCTTTATAGGTTACTTCAAATTACTTGTTATGAAATAATAATGCTATTCTTATAAATGAACAAATCTCTGATGCCTGCACCTATTTCTAAAATTTTCCTGGTTTCTACTGGTGAGGTTTTAGGAACAACTTGGAGCTGGCCCACTTCTGCTCCCCCTGAATTCAAGGTCAGTTTTACCAAAGACAGTAAGGCACAACCTTGACGAGTGCTAAGCAACGTTTTAAAATGCCACATAATATGCACATTACGTGTAATATTTCTGCTTGAAAAAATGACTAATAAAGAGCCAAGCAGGAATCCGTAGGTTTCTGCACAGCGCCCTGCTGGCATCTTGTGCCCATGACCTGTAAAGAAAGCCTTCATTACAGATGGAGGAATTTGGGAATTCTTCCCAAGTGACTGAAGGATGATTCCCTTCTTAGTCTCCTGCTGAAGCTGCCTGGTTTTGGTCCAGCTTTCAATGACTCTCTTTGTCTTTCCACTGACTTTAACAGGATTTAATGTAGGTCCGACATTGTTAGATGCCATTTTTAGGAAAGCAATGTATTGGGGAATGGACATTTCTTTCAGACATAGTTCAAGCATAACCAAAAACTCATTTCAGCAAAGACCAGCTGTTGAAATGTGAGGGATTACAGTCCTTTCAGTTTTGCCTTTCTGCAGCATTCTCTAATAATGAATAGTCTTCATACCAAATCATCATATATTATAAGTGTTTTCTGTTGAAAAGCTGTACTTGTTTGTATTCCCACACCAGATCTGCAGGGAGGAGCAAGGCCCAGAGACACAAGGACAGGCACAGAGGCATGACGATGCTGCTCACAGCACTGTTCTGATACAACGGCTGTTAACTTAAAAGGAAGACTTAAGATGCTTTTATTTTCAGTAGGCCAAAAAGTAGCTGCAATTTTTAGTTTTGTGTCCTGAAATCTCAGATTTTGTGTTTTTTCTATATGAAATTCCCAGGAACTTTCAGTGAAAGTTTAGATTTCCTGATTATTTAGGTGCTTTTAAAATGATTCTGTATATATTTTAAATGAAATAACATTAAATACAACTTAAATTAAATGGTTTAATGGTTAAATGGTTTGACAACCAAATAATTCAGTATTTTTCAGCCTGTCTAGTACAACTGAAACAAGAAGAGAAAATATGCTTTGCTAATTATCACACACATATCTTCAGGTATGAGACAGTCTGTGCTGCACAGTTTGCATGGTTTGTTAATCCTTCCTTCAGGCTTCTCACATCAAGAGTGAGACCACAGCCCATGTGTAGGCACACTGTCCTGGAATAGCTCTGAGTCACGCTGCCAGAGAAGAAAGCCGGCTTTGTGGTACGCGCCGAGGCAGCACAGGCACCCTCACTGCCTCCTCTGCCTCTGATGAGGATAGAGCTTCATAAACTCCTCTCTCTGAGCCAGCTTAGCTTGACAGACCAGGACAAAGTGGGATAGATGCCAGCCTTCCCCTGCTTTCCTGCTTGCTCCAGCTGTCACCATTTCAGTCAAAGAGGGGTGTAAATACTTATCCCCATTGTGTTTACCTACACTCAGTCCATTATAGTAATAATGCAGTAATACTAGCAGTACAGGTTACTGTAAGTGATGTGTAGTTTGTAATTGATTGTATGTGTATGTATGGCTAGGCTTTGCAAAGGAAGATTCAGGGCGGGCTCCATCCACGCTCCTCATCAGCNTGATTACTGCTGTGAGAATCTGTCTGTTTTTATATGACATACAATAAAAGGTGTAAAGTTGGATGTAGCTAATGCAACAGCAGAGCATGGTAGTGTTCCCATCTTTTTTGAGTGTAGACCTCCTGTTCCCCCAATCAAGATTTTTGTTCTTCGCTACTAACATGCTTCCTGTCTGAGATCTGAGTGTGACAAAAGCAGAAGGTAGCACTCAAGCTTCATGTTGTATCAGTTGCCAAGTTAAAAGGTGTTTATTTACCTTGGGAACTTAGCATGAGTCATTCTGAAAAATTTATAGAAATTGTTTTCATCATAATATGGAACAGTCTCTTACTACACAGTATACATGACTTGTGCTCTTAGAGTTTCTCAGAAAAAAAAACCAAGGTGTTTTAACATTATTTTTATGAGTGTTCCATAATCGATACTTATCTCTATATCTGTTAAAGATAACTTTAATCAGTTCCACCTCATCTATCATTATCCCTTCTGTTTTGTTGCTATTATCACTCTGCATAGTTATGGGTATTAAATATCATTATGGTTAGTTGGAAGTCTTGCACTAGGCAGTGTAGCAGTAGCAGTGACTGGTCATTTATGGCTTCTGTTTTACAGCCAAAGTGCTGAGGTAGGGAGTGGCATCAGTATATTAAGTTTTCCTCTTCTGAAGTAAAGGGAATAGATGAGTGCAGCCAGAATCTTTTAGGAAAGATGGTTAAGTGCCAGGAGACTCTGGGGCTGAAGTACTGGAGGGCTGAAGGAATTGGCAATCCCGTAGGCAATTTCCATGCTTCTGCTAAAAATAAATGCCATAATAAACTTATCCCTTGAAATATATCTGAGCTATACAGCAAAAGCCTGCTAATGCACAGCAACACTACTGAGGATATTGCCATATGTTAAACACTCCACAGAGACCAAATGGATGTTAGGAGGAACTCAGTGTCTCTGGAAGAAGGGCAGGCACAACCTTGCCAGGGGTTGCTGCAAATTCTCTGCTAAAATACATCAGTTGGGTTAAAAACAAGCTAAGCCAGGAGGCAGTCACATTTTTATCTTCTTTTCCAGTAATGTGTTACCATAAAACAGCAGATATGGCAGAAAAAAAGTGTGCTAGTGTTCAACAAAACAAATGAACCAAAACAACAGCAAACAAAACCACAAAAACCCCAACAAAAAAAACCTGAAAAACAAACAAACAAAACCCAAACCAAAACAGAACAAAACAAAAAAAAACCACCAACAACTAGGGACTGTGTGTATTTTTTTACTTATTTATTTACATCTGCAATGGTGAAATGTGTGTAGTATTTAGTTCACATTTGTGATTTCTTTATGAGGTTTGAGCTTTGCTTTTCTTATTTAATTTTTTTCATAGGTTGAGAGGTTGTTTTCTAATGCCAGCACTTTTCATGCTGTTTCACTAATGAGAGTATTTCAGTATTGGTTGGAGTTACTCAGTTTTCAGAATGATATCTGACAGAAGGGGAATTAAATCTGCTGTCTAAGAGCAACGTCTGTACTCTAAACTATAGTTTTGTACTGTACTGGACTAGACACCTCTGGAAAGAGCAACTCTGAGCTGTCATCTTGAGGATGTCTTTCTGGAATATTTCTGAAAATGAAGTCCTGGTCTGTCTAGGAAGGGGTACCTGAAAACCCTACTAAGCCCTCTCCCATACAGCATCGTTACAGATCTTTTCTTCTGCTCTTCAAATAGACTGTAAGACCCTTTAGCTCACTACTGCTTTCTTGCACTGGGGGCCACTGGTGAAAGCAGCTCTGTTTGTTGTGTGTCCTGCTCACTGTATGTGTGCTGGCAGTGCTGCCACTTCCCAGGGTGTCAGAAATTGCTCACACACTATGGGGGTCTGTCTTTATTCAGGCTGCTGGGTATCCAAGGGCAAGGCTAAGATGAAGACAGCCCAAGGCAGGCGGGCTTTTTATTTTTTTCCACATTTTTTCTCCCATGGAGATCCAATGTTCCATGCTTCAGTGGCGTCACCTCCTACTAGCCAGAGCCAAGCAATGTTCTTGGGTACCAACATACTCTCTTCTCCAACATGTGTTTTCTGTGTCCCAGGAGGAAATTTTTCAGCCTTCCACTCTGGACTTCTTTCCTGTGTCCTGCTAGAAGTGCTTTTCTGTTCATTATTTCCCTTCCAGAAAGTTATGTTTTTGGACGAGGGTGGGGACTGTTTTATTTCTCTCACAGGAAAGAGACTTGGGCACTTTGAACTTATGCTGAAGAAAGTAGCAGTGGGCTACAGTACAAAACAGCTATTACTGCTCAAATTTTGAATTACTCATCTGAGCAACTGTACTTTCCTAATTAGGACTAAAAGTTTCAGAAGTGTGTCAGGGTGCTTTTCACTCCGTCAAAATTTAGGCATTTAAGTGTTATGCATCTGTTCTTTATTAACCTTCCTGTCTTCCTCTATTGTCAGTAGAGAGATAGACCCTCTGGAGGATGACTTGTCCTATCCTGACAGGCTTTTTAAGGTGGGATGAATCATCCCTTAAGCTCCTAAACCATCACCAACCAGATTTTTAAGTTTAATTAGGGCTGATTTAGAACTCACAACTTTATGCTTTTGTCTTTTAAAATAATCTCAATCTTCTGCAAACATTTCTTAGCTCTTCTGATAAGATACTTCTTTAAAGGTAACTAAAGGATGAAATTTCCCAGCCATGCCTTCGTGTCATGGCTCTGTATACACAAAAATAACTTATAGGTAATGAGCAACATTATCTTACTGACACTGTTCCATACCCAGAAAACCAGAGTTTGTCAGATATTTTTATTTCCACAAGTTTGGCCTCTGCTGTTCTGACTCAAACACTCAGATAATTTTCCTTGCAGTTTTGAGGTTTTGGCTCTTCTGGTTTATAATGCTACGAACAACATCAATTTAGAAGAGGAAGACATCCGACAGAAGCTTATAAATAATAATGGGACCATGGAAGGAGGATATAAGCTTGATACTGTGAATGTTGATCCAGTGGGTAAGTAATTTTGAGCTTTGTTACACAACAGATTTTGCTTGTCCATAAATAAGCATCTTCTGTGTAAAAATTATCACACATTTCCAAAGAGTATGATTGTTTCAGATTTTGAATTGTTCCTTTAAGCCCCATTGTTCCACTGATGTCAGAGAGCTGTGCTCAAGATTTCTCTTTTGACACAAACACAGTTGTCCGGATTGCTTTAGTCAGTGTTTTGCTGACTGGTTCAGAAAGGCTGTGACAGCTCCTCTGATAGTTTGAGGATAAAGAAATATGATTTACAGTAAGAGCTATAATGAGACATTTTGGACCTCCAAGGCTGTTCATGCCCACTCTTCAACCCTATTGTTTGTGCTACTGCAAGCTGCTGCCTTTAATCAATCTCCTTTTAGTTCTCATCTTTTTTCATTCTCCCATTTTCCAGTCAGAGATTACCCTTCCCTTGGGAGGGAGGAGGTGAGGGGCTGGTGGAGTGCAAGTGGATGCAGCATGCATGTTCAGTCCTTTTCCTGGAGCAGCAGCAGTATTTTTTGTCCTCTGATATGCACCTTTCCATTGCCACTACTCTGTAGATAAAACCCAAGCATTTCATTTGAAAGCAGCTTTGTGCTGTTGACTGGCTGATGAGCTGAGCATAAGAAATGAAAGATGATTAGATGAAATTTACAATTAATACTAACACACTTTTATTTTTACAGAAAAGTGTTTAGCTGAAGAAAACCCTCCAAACTATTTTTGGCCAGATACCAGACCGACTGTCACCAACTTCACATTATGCCATGGGAGCTTAGTTCAGACTGCATCAAGAACCTGGTAGGTGTTCAAATATCTGAGAAGCTAAGAGCTTCAAATGCAACTTTCTGGTTATATAGTTAAACTGTATCCTCCCTAATGGTTGCCACTTGGCTGATATTGTACTTCAGGAAGATGATTTCTATACTGTGAGAAATCATGTGTGTGCATTAAAAGTATGTACTTCATTGGTAAGGAAGATAGTTTGTAGGGCATATTGAGGGCCAAAATCAGTAATGTTCAGAGTGGCTATAAAACTAGCATTTTCTTATAGGTGGAATTGCTTTCTTCAAGTCAGTATGTTTATGTTACCAAAACCAAACTTTCACATTTGCTACCACTCTGCTACTACTGTCTGGCTTCAGTATAAGAATTCACAACAAAATTTTATGAAGCTGAGATGTGCATTTGGTTTAATCCAGAACCTCTCATCTCATTAAGGGAAAGTAAAAGAACTTCTGGGAAACAGGCATTTTGCCAGTAGTTAGCCATAACTGGAGGTGGGAATAATCTTGTGCTTAAAGATTTGAAAATGTGGGGTTTTTTATATTTGGGATAAATTTTCCCTAATGTAGAAAAGTTGTAGACACTCTGTTTCACATTTGTAAAAAGGGAATATTATTACTTCCTTTGATATTTTACCAAAACAATGTGGTTTTGATCTCCTTTGAATGCCTTGAACATAGCTATGATGATGCAATGTTAATCAGTTTATTCAGTATTTAAGATGATCACCATTAAATACAATATAGTAGTCTTATCCACCCACATTGCATCTGGAACATGTTCTGAGCAGAACAGATCTTTTACTTTTTGAAAACAATATGGCAACATGGATATGAATCAGCTTTGAGGTTCTGTGCCAAACAGGAAAGCAACTAGCTTTATATTTAACTAACTCATTTCCTCAGCCTCTTAATCTTGTACAAGAACTGATGGATTCTGGTAGACCAACTTTTATTGTATAGTGAGTAGTGCAGAAGTGAAATTGTTTTTATGTGAGATCCTCAGAATCATTACAAATTGAGGCCTCTGGCCTTTGCTGCCCCAGTATTCCTTATCTTTATTGTTCATTTGTGGTCTACACAATACCATTGGTAGGCTGTGTGTAGCACTTGTCATAAAAATTGCTGTGTTCTGCACTGTGCTATTCTTTCCTTTCCTCTGCCTCCACTAGCTTTTTCCAATATGGAGCACAGGTGGGATGTGTTTTGAAAGAAGAGAAAGGTCTGGTAATGATCTCTTCTAGTCATGTGCATCCCACAGAAGAAAGTTAAGGATAACTTTTTCCCATTCCCCATCCTGCCTTTGCCATCCTATGATAGCATGATTGTCTTTAAAGAAAACTGAGGAAAATATGTGTTTAGTTTCGGAACTATATCTGGGTATTTTACAATGCTAAGACTTTCTTAAAAAGCATTTTGAGAACAAATATCTTTGTATCTGCTCCTCACCTGGGACCTGGATCTGATGGTGAGCTGCCCTAGTTTTCATGTGTGGCATAAGTTTATATTTCCACATAGCTCCTGTGCATGTTCTTCTGAGAGGCATTACATCTTGCTGTTGGCTTGATCAAACCCATTAATATCAAAGTGAAATTATAGAAACAGCATCTGATTAGGCCATAATAAGGGCATAATAGTTTGTGTCAAAATTTATACTTCTTTCCTGAAGTACAAGGCCAGAATTTCCACTGATGCTTTTTATCAAATCAGTATAGGAGGCATCTGGGAATTTGTCCAAAAGAACTAAGTTTTCTCTCAGCACTGTCACTTTATTATTTACATATTTCCACTATCAAACATACATCCTTCATTTCACTAAGGGCCCTATTGCTAGGAAAGTTGTGAATCGAGAAGAGTGGACCACTGTGACACCTACAAAAGAATTATGAAACATTCACATTATTTTGCTATTGTATTTAATGTGAATTTTGTCATTTTTCCTCTTTAGCTATTTGGGTCTGCAGAATTATACTTCATACTGGGGCCAGCCTGATCTTAGAAATTGCACAGGTGAGTATACTGATCTTGGTCTTCAACCAAAGGAACAGTTTTATAGACTTTGGTTACTGCTTACTATAGGGAATTTACATTAAGGAAGAATATCTTCCTCCTTTATACTAAGTTGTTTAAAGTCTTTCTAAAACATCAGTGCAAAGTAAATGTCTAAGCTCTGGGCAGGTGCACCAAGCTGAGTTCAGCCCATCCATGAAAAGCTCTGGATACCAAATAATGAAATAAATCAAATTCTTCAGGTAATTTAAGCAAGAACAGAGGCTGCTGGTAGCTTGCCTCAGTCTGATATTCAGGTTCAGACAAATTTTTAAATGTTTCCAGTGCCTATAATTGCCAGTGGAAAGACTCCTACTCTCTTCACTGGGCTTATGATCAGACATTTTCAGATTTATCCTCAGTTTGCAAAATACCCCTTGATGTCATTCTGGCCTTAAAGGAGTAATAAAATAAATAGAAAACAATTTATGGCCCTTTTTTTTAGTGCCAGAGCTAGTGAAGAGAAAGATACTCTCCTAAGTAATTCAGAGCACCTACAGTAAGCTCCTGTTCTGAATTGCTTTCTTGAAGAAGCCACTTTTTCTTTCTCCACTGTTAGAGGGGTCATAGGGAGCATAGCTACCTAAACTTAGTTGATGGAGTACTTGCAGTCACGCTATTATGAAAACATCTTTTCATGTAAAATGAACATTCTACAGTAAATGGGGCAAAAGCTTTATTATAAAACACAGCATTAATAAAACACAGCCAGTTGCAGACTAAAGAAGGCTGCTCTTCATTTAGAATCTTATTTGCAAATTCCAGTAAATCTCAAATATTTTGGGATTGTAAAATGTTAGTGTTCATGCTGCCAACCCTCTGAGTAAAGTGTACAGTCCTCTGAAGGAACTGAAACATTTGCAGTGGGGTCAGACTTTCTTCCCAAAGCTTGAAAGAGAGAATACTTGGTCAGTAACAGTGAAAACTGTTTTTCCCAGTGAAAAAGAAAGGATAGCATAAAGAGAAGAAAATACACTTTTTATTCATTATTGTCCCTTTTTATTTTTCCATCAGCTCTTTCAATAATAGTTCCGATTTACAAACTCAAATCAAATTATGGAAAAGAAAGATACAGACAATGAGGACAGTATGTAATGATCAGCAGGTTCTATATATTTTTGCATAAAATTATAAAAGTTATAAAATGATAAAATTTTATGTCTATTACAAGTACCACAGAACATGCTCTAGCTTTAGACAATGAGAATAAAAGGTTGTATTTCTGAATTACTTCAGGATTGATATGCATTATTTTATCTTTTTACTTCATTTTACTTGTATACTTACAGAAAATGCAGCTGACATAGCCAATCAGCTTCTGAATCTCACTGGTGAAGGGCAGCAGCTAACCTCAGACAAAGTAAATGATGTTGTGCAGAAGCTCAAAAAAATTGTGAATGATGAAGAAATTGATGAATCGCTGGGTTCTACTGTGGTGACAATTTTTTCCAATATTCTAACAAGTTCAGATAGTGTATTGGCAGCATCATCTTCAGAGTAAGTGTTTCTGCATTTGAGACAAGCATTTGAGAGCAACCTGTAAGGTTGGAAAGATTCATCCTTCCATACATAGACAAACAACTGCAGTACAAAAATCAAACTTTTCTGGTTTCCATCAAAAAGAATTTTCCAGATTAGACCGACAAATATTTCTTGTTGTACTAAAATTAATGTGCATGGCAAAGA
Source organism: Bucco capensis (assembly GCA_013396975.1). Lineage (NCBI taxonomy): Eukaryota > Metazoa > Chordata > Aves > Piciformes > Bucconidae > Bucco > Bucco capensis. Next base: position 190,649 of record VWZO01019260.1, read on the forward strand.
TAGAATATTTGGTTGGAATATAAGTCTCCTGATATATGACACAACATAGATATAAGTATTGTTGCAGAGTTATTTCAGGACGAGTGATACATAGTAAGACAGCTTTTGTTTTCAACAGAGATGCGTACATTTATAGCCTGAGAGTCTCCTTGTGAATACACAGATGAGTGATAGAAACATAGTCAATAATGAGAGTCATCTTAAAAGTGGAGAGCATACAGAGCATTGTATTTTTTTCTATATTCATTTTTTTTAGAATCATTTTATTTCTGTTTTTAGAGCTCTAAAAACTATTGATGCCTTGGCTTTAAAGATCCAGTTCACTGGACCATCAATGAGTATTTCAACACGAAATCTCGCACTTGGAGTATCTTCTATAAACTCAACTTCATTCAAAGGTGGTTCTTTCAGTGTCAGTCCACAGAATAATGCATCTGATTTCCAGGTAAAGAACAAGCAGTTGTATTTGAGTGTGAAATGTGCCTTTTGTTCCAAATGTGTTTACTGTGGTTCCTATAAAACCACTTAAAACTCCTGATTCTCCCCCTACTTTCTATTTCCTTTTTCCGGCAATCATCCAAACAGTTTAATGTAGTATTTCCTTGAGTGACAGGAAACCCAGATAAACTCACATGTTCCATATTGATGAAAAGTAATTTGCTTACAAACCCAAGACAGACATTATCCCTTTTAGATTGTTTTTACTTATGAAAAGGGAAAACAGTCATTAACAGCCAGCTGTATTACCCCATTGTACACTACCTAACAGTTCCATTGATGCATTTCAGCTTTAGAATAAGACACCTAAATGTAGGTGTCTGCATAGTGGTTTCTGCAGATATTACAGGTCTTCAACCTTCCAGTATAATTTAAACACCTACTACTAACAGAGACCTCAGGCTGATCCTGTTGTCCACACATAAGTTGATAGGCTTGTGCCATTTGGGATGTCTAAGGTAGTTCAAGACATTCATGTGGAGCGTGGCCAGCTTAGACATGAAAAGTAAAAGAAACATAGATCATTCAAAATGCAGAGTGGCCTCCAGTCCTGCAGTATCTAGTATCTAGACAGTCTGCTGTAGTTAAGATATTTGTCACTGTCTCAAAAATATTTTTCTTCTTTTTTTCACAAATAGAAAAGCTCAGGCATTTGAAAGCTATGAAATAATATTTGAGTTGCACGTAAGTCCCTATTGGGATTTTCCAAAGGTTCTGTTGAAATCAGTAGCAACAAGGTGCTGAGACTTTTTAAATTTCAATATATGCCTATGTGCATCTTATGGCACCTATCTTTGGGCCAGAGGAACCAAAACAAAATTCAAACAAACTATAGCCTTATAAAGGTGGTTTAAGACTAATCAGTAGAGTATAAGCATCTTATGGAACTAAATTAATTCCTGCTGCAACTTGGCAAGATAATCCTAATAAATGTCTGATGATTTTATGAAGTACTATGTGCTGTAAAAATCAAAACCAGTAATGAAAACAGTGCTGGAAAAGGTAGGAGTAATATAGGCTGCAGGCCTTTTACATGCTGTGTATATAGACTTTGGATCAAAACTCAAATTCTACTTTAAATAGATACATATGGATTTCATGTAATTGAGTTTCAACGTATTTATATTCATAGACATTTTGGCTAAAATTTTTCTGAATCAATTTTATTAGAAATTTTTTATTATCTGTCTCTTTTGTTTAGCTTAGTTATTAATGAAGCTAAATAGCTGATTATTCTTTGATTGTTATCAAAGGAACATTTCTCCTCCAGATTTCATCCTGTATTTATGGGAAGAGGAAAGGAAAAATTCTGAAGCCAGATTTGGGATATTCAAGTCTATAATAAGAATTACCATCTGTGGCTTGAGGACATCCAGGAATTTTCTTGCCCTGGAATCATTTATTACAGCACTGTCTAAATAAATATAAATTCCAAACTCTGTCAAATTATTTGTAATGTTCCTATTGGAACATGAGCTTGTTCTCAGACTTTCACATTTCCAACAGCTGATTGAGAATTCTTAGCATCCTTCCTAACAGAAAACTCTGCAGCAGCTGTGGTCATCTGTATTTTTCCATGCCTATCAGGAAAGATACTTGCCATTCCTGCTGGAGGGAGATTGCCTTGTGAAAGTCCAGGTCTTTCACCAGTGATGTGATGATCTATCCAGGCTCGTCAGGGAGCATTAAACTCTTCAAGTTGTGTGTCAGAATGTTTCCAGATTTTATTTCATTTTTTTTCTTAAAGCAGATATCAAGCAAATGTATCCATGGCAATTTGGAAAGATTCTATTTCATTCGCCTGTGTCTTTATATTTCCTGCCAAACCTTTGACTAAGTTAGCTTTTGGTGATTCATATTATTAAATTGTTCCTGTAATTATATCCATACTTCCTTATAGAAGCATCTTCCGCTCTATTTGCAGGCAATACCTAATGGGACATCTTTATCACACACAAACTTTCTGTTTAGTGTGGAAGACTTATCCTTTGAAAACCTTTTATTCAACTACATTTAGCCCTATCAGGAGATGTCTATAAACCACTTCTTACTAACTTCCAAGGCTGCCTTTTATTCACAGTAAATTAGTGAAAATTTAGAAGTTAAATGAATCTCCCAGTAGCCTATGACTTCTAACTTTCTAGTAGCTAATGATCACAGAATCACAGAACAACCTGAGCTGGAAGGGACCCACAAGGATCATCAAGTCCAACTCCCATTTAGGCACAGGACAGCCCCAAGGTCACACGAGGTGACTAAGGGCATTGTCCAAGTGCCTCTTAAACTCCTCAGGATTTGGAGCCTGTAATGATGATTTTAGAATTATTTAATTGATCATGAGAGGCATAAATACATGACCAGTTTGCCTCTAGAGAAGTCAGTAGTGTGATTTTCCTTATCTTACAGTAAAATTCTTAAATGTTTTTACTATAGAACAACTGTGAGATGGCTTGCTCGCCTTCCTTTGATGGGTCGGTGGCACACCTTGAGTATGTCATGGTGGGAGAGCATGCACTCATAGAATTGCTGCCTAGTAGCTAATGAAATGCAAGTTTGCATCCTCATTTATTTCCTGCTCCTGGTTTTTTTCCTCTAATACATTTTTTTGTAACAGAAGGCTCTCATTCTGGAAGAATGGGAAAACTTCTTAAGCCTTTTTTAAAAAATTATTATTTACTTATTTATTGCATCAACTCCTACATAGGCACAGGTCATATTAGTGTTGTTTGGTTCTAGTTCTATGTTTAGATATCTTTGTGTAAGGATGTGAACCTCTTTGCAGACAATGAATGTTTTTTGTTTGAACATGTGCTTCTTTTTATTTAACAGATAAATTTTGACAAGGATCAGACAAATGCCATTGCTTCTGTTGTTCTGCCGCCAAGTTTACTGAAGAATTTAAGTCAAGATGAGTTTGAAATTATATCCAGGGCTCAATTTACTTTCTTCAATAAAAATGGTCTTTTTCAGGTAACCTTTAATGTGTTTGAAGTCATTTCAGTTAGTGATTCAAAGCCAGCTGCCAGAAGTCTCCTATAGTGTAATCATTTAACAACATCTCATGAGCTGTAGGAATGAGAAGGTGATAGCAGATGCAGACAGTAGAGAGAATGTTATGTTCAGAGTGACAGAATAGGCAAAGTGCCCAGGTTGAATTAAAGGCAGTGATTTTACTGCAAATTCCTGTCACATGTGAGAGAAACGTTTTCTCATGGTAGTCTATGGAAAACTATATCCCAGCTGCCTATAAGCAGAGTAAAGTATCAAGGCCTCTTACAGGGCCTGTCTTCTGTTAAAATGGATTAATATAGATCCTTGATGTTCAGGGAAGACAAACTCTTTTCTATCAGAAGGAAATTTGGCCTGTAACACTGCCAAATACTCTCTCTTTTCCTTAAAAGAGTTGGTTGGCATTCATATCCAGCTGACTACTTATAACCAGCTGGAAACTCTGGGCTGATATGCATCAGCCAGAGACCATTTGATTCTATACATACTGTTTTTCTTTTCATATATGTGTTCTTATAAGCTCATCATATTTTAATATGAAATAAGGATAAAATAATTATGCCTGAAAACTAAAGGGATTCAGGTAGATTTGATTGTTTCTTTGGGTCTCATCACATGCTAATTATAAATAGTTCCTGCATGGTAGATGCCAAAAAAATTAGGAAGAGTTCACAACTTGGAAAGAACAACCAAAAACATACTTATTTTGAAATAAAAAAATTAGTTAATTAAGAAGGAAACGTTTCATAGTGAACCATAGGCTGAGCCTCAGAAGATTTGAGTTTGTTTTCCCATTAGTATCTCAAGTGACCTTTGGCTCTTGTGCATCCGCAGAACTCTGTAGTATTGTATTGTCCCTATATTATCGTTTTTATTGGCAGTGTATCCAGATTCTTCAGATAATCTAGGCAAGAAAATACCCATGACCCTCAGTTGCCTTCTGAAATACACTCCAAAGTATCTTTAACTATTTTAAAAAGTACTCATTTTAAGCCTGCTTTTGAGAAACACAGGATGGGTATATTTAATTAAGAAAGCAGAAGAATACAGATGTAAGCTTCTCAAAATGGCATAAAATTCTATAAAGTCAGAATGTATCATTTAATGGTGCTAGAATGTGTTTCTAAGGCATACTTAATAAGTCACTAAAAAGCAAAAATCAGGAAAATTTGCGTCTAAATTTCCTTCCATTTTTTTGGTGTTTTTCAAATTATTCATGGGTGACATGTTCCACACAATTAATTCAAAATGTTTAAAACTCACTTTTTAGTAAGTCCAAAAATAAATCAAGTCTAAAAAATACAAAAAAAGGCTAAAAATAAAGCCTGAAAATAAATTGATCCACATAACCAAACCAACTAATTTCTATCCATGCATATAAAAGTATTTCATAAACATATTACCCCAAATGCAATTAAAAAAACCCCAATGGTATTAGCTGTATTTATTTTAAGTGTCAGCATAACAGTGAAACATTTTTACTGCACTGGAGTAGTTTTTTTGTTGCAACTAAAATAATCCTAGTAAATTTTGTCTTGTCATTCATTAAAATTTAATAGTTGCGTTACTTAGAAGACTATGTGAAAAATTGATGTAAGGTATTCAGGGTGGGATTCATTTCACCAAAGGCAGGTATGTTCAATATACATACCTATGCCTGAACTGTTGTCTATAAATTGCATCCAAAGCCAGTTAATGGAAAAGAATGGTCACCAAGAATGGATACCATTGAGGTGTGACATATTTCATCCTAGTGCAGGAGAAGGCCAAGAAGTGTAGTGCAATTTGAGACTCCTCAAGGTACAAAGGTACTACTGGCACACATCCTGTAAAAGATGAGAGATTTTCTGCAGTAGCCACTGAAAACTGGTCAGGATACCTTAAAACCTCTAAAATGGACACTACATTTTAGGCAACCTGTATTCAGCCTTGATGTATAGAATAGGTAAAATGGATTAAGCCCTGGATGTGCCAGTTCTCTTTCACTATGTTAAGAAACACTAGAATGTCTTCTTCAGTTCTAGATGCTTGCTTTCTACATATCTAAAGCTGGGTTGGAAGTATCATCCTCAGCAGTTCAGAGGCCATGAAAATAATGTGCAAATATGATAAATATGCAAATTGTAATGATTGTCTAGACAAGACCAGATTTATATCATTGGCAATAGGCTCAGCATTGCTTTACTTTATACCTCTGTATATTTAACTGACTAAAAGCATACCACTAACTTCAGCTGAGCACAGCCTTGTAGCTAAATAAGTGGTTATCTGTATTTTTCTTTAATGCACACATTCTTTCTATTCCTTTCTCAGGACAAGTAAGAATATACTAAATTGTCTTACCTAAAGAGACCATCTGATACTTATTTCTAGTTTTTGTTACCTGCTAGAGACGGAATCCAGTGAAAGCCATAGAAATCTGTTGAAAGGCTTTCATAGACTTTATCGGATGTTGAAATTTAAGTAGTAACCAAGAGATTTTCTTTAGTTTAAATGTTCAAGAATTGCCTAGAAAACTGCATTTTTATTCCTCTGCAGTTTAAACTGCATTTTCATCCCTCTGCAGTTTTTAAGATTTTAGGAAATTACGTCACAAAGCTCCAGTATAATCTGAAATATTGTGTTTGAAAACTCTTAGATATTGTTCTTAATGAAATATCCTTCTCAGGATGATGCGCATTTAATAACTAAAGCCGTTCTGTCTCTCATGAGTAGTGCCATCTCTTGAGCCCAGTGCTGAGCTGATAACCTGACCTCTGTCAGGCAAAAAAGGAATCAGAGGGGATCAGCTATTTAGCAGCCCAGATTTTTGGAGGGAAAGTGAGTGGCAATAGATTTCCTTTGACCTAAGATCTGCATCAGGCAGTGGCCATTCTTCCTATAAGGCCAATCAGGCATGTAACTATTCAGGTTTCAATGGAAGCTCATCAAAAGAAAATAGTATTTCCAAAGCACTTCCATTTTAATAAAATCAACCATTTCCAAGGAAGACTTCTCTTTTGGAAAGTTCTCAACCTGGTGCTTTTTCACTGCATGTTAGAAAAGGTACTGCTTAGTGATAATGTTAGTCTTCTATTTAAATTTACATCAAATGAGACCTCATGGAAAATATTATCTCCTACAACATGTAACATTGCTTGGAATTTATTTATTACTTCTTAGACATTCATTGTAAGATGGAAGGTTATTTAGCAACTATACACAGATGGTTATTTGGTTTTTCTCCAAAAACTTTGCATCTACTAAAAAGGGTATCGTCAACAATAAGATAGGAAAGTTAGTTCATTCTTGTTTAGGGAAATGAACTAATCATATCATAGGTTGTTATCTGCTACATTGTTTGAGTTATAATTTTGTTAGCGTCAGACATAATGATTAAAAGGGAGTTTATGCCTTTTAACATCTCTCTATAATTGTGCCTATATACATTTATGACTATNAAATTACGTCACAAAGCTCCAGTATAATCTGAAATATTGTGTTTGAAAACTCTTAGATATTGTTCTTAATGAAATATCCTTCTCAGGATGATGCGCATTTAATAACTAAAGCCGTTCTGTCTCTCATGAGTAGTGCCATCTCTTGAGCCCAGTGCTGAGCTGATAACCTGACCTCTGTCAGGCAAAAAAAACCCTAGATTGAAGGAATCAGAGGGGATCAGCAAAAAAAAAACCCAGATTTTTGGAGGGAAAGTGAGTGGCAATAGATTTCCTTTGACCTAAGATCTGCATCAGGCAGTGGCCATTCTTCCTATAAGGCCAATCAGGCATGTAACTATTCAGGTTTCAATGGAAGCTCATCAAAAGAAAATAGTATTTCCAAAGCACTTCCATTTTAATAAAATCAACCATTTCCAAGGAAGACTTCTCTTTTGGAAAGTTCTCAACCTGGTGCTTTTTCACTGCAGGTTAGAAAAGGTACTGCTTAGTGATAATGTTAGTCTTCTATTTAAATTCACATCAAATGAGACCTCATGGAAAATATCATCTCCTACAATATGTAACATTGCTTGGAATTTATTTATTAGTTCTTAGACATTCATTGTAAGATGGAAGGTTATTTAGCAACTATACACAGATGGTTATTTGGTTTTTCTCCAAAAACTTTGCATCTACTAAAAAGGGTATCGTCAACAATAAGATAGGAAAGTTAGTTCATTCTTGTTTAGGGAAATGAACTAATCATATCATAGGTTGTTATCTGCTACATTGTTTGAGTTATAATTTTGTTAGCGTCAGACATAATGATTAAAAGGGAGTTTATGCCTTTTAACATCTCTCTATAATTGTGCCTATATATGTTTATGACTATAAGGAAAATACAGAAACTTCATGAGGCAAACCCATAATTTGATTTTATAAACATAATGTTCTTATATTTCATGATCAAAAGTGTAGAAATGCTGACAACTTATTTGTTCTGGCACACTGCAAAAATGAAACTGCGTACGCTGGCTTTTATGTTACATGCTGTGTAAGCATTTATTGTATTTTTCTGAATCTCTCAAAGGATGCAGAAAATCCTGCCAATTTGACCAGTTTTGTGGTGGCATGCAGTATTGGAAACTTAACCATTCAGGATCTTCAGGATTATGTGAAGGTTACAATTAAACATACCAAAATTCAGGTAAAACAAGACTTAACTATTCAGAGGAATATATAGGTTATCTATAGTAAAGGCTAAGCATATAGCCTGTTTGGTTTGGATGAGTTTTGATTAAGAACATAAACTCAAATGGAAATGAAAACTCTAGATCAAAAAACCAAGTAAGCACAAAAAAAAAAATCACTTTGCCCATCCCCACACAGTCCTACTCCATGATTTAGCATTTCTCTGAAAGACTACTGATTCTGCCCCTCAGAGACAATTTCTGTGACAGTAACTGTAGGCAAAGTCTCATGAACCATGCATGGTTCATGACCACATCCATGACCAGTGACCAGAGACACAATTTATTGCACTGGAACTTTAGAATGACTTAAATTCTTTGATCAAACATGAATTGCTTTGTTAATAGTTTCCCAAGTTATTTTGCTGTTATGTGGTTTTTTCAGCAAAGGAAAAATGGATGTTGTGAAAAGATGATTGCAGTTAATTTAGGGAAATACAGACCAAATGCAACCTTTGGGCACATATGATTTCAATTAAAAAATGTGTGAGCTTGACTCTGTTTTCAGACAGTAGATACTCCAAAAGAGACAATAGCACTAGAGAAGTTGAGAAAGAAGATATTAAAATGCAATAACTATATTGTTTATGAGAACATGGGGTGTAATTTTCAGTTTGATTAATTTTATCTTCTATTTTATTTATTATTTTAAGGCCAGGCAAAACAACCTCCACATAGGTTCAGCAGCCTTTTGCACATTTTCAAGTCCAGTTACATAGAGAATTCACTGAGAATTCCTAAGGAAGTAAACAGTATAAAAGTATTTAGACTCTGTAAAGGTGTCATATTCATGGATGACTTTAGTGAGACAATGAAACTTCATTATTCTAAGGATGTGGAAAAGGAACAGTGCAGAGGAAGAGTGCTTTAAACTATGTAACCTGGAGACATCTACATCTGTCGTTCTAGAAGAGTTCTAGTTTGACACTAGATAAAATTTCAACAATCCAAATGATATTTATTCATCTGCTTATTAAATGAAAAGATATGTAGTAAAGCATCTTTTGCAGATGTTTATGTTGATGAGGCTTTTATCTGAAGACGTATAAAAAGTCTGCTTTTGCATGTTTTCTTAGGAAGATCCTAATCCTACTTGTGCCTTCTGGGATATGAACAAAAATGGTAAGTTTAAAAATACTGTCAATTCTTTTAAGTGGGGAATAAAGGTCTAAGTTGTAATTAAATGAAGTTTTAAAATCAGTCACAGCCATTTTCCTTCTTAATCAATCCTGACAGAATTAGATTAAGTCTTTAGACTGTGTCATTTCTTCTGGTTAGTACAGTTGCTTGTAACAGCAGATCTTAAATATTCTTTTTAAAAGTTTTTGTATGTAATTTTAAAAAATATTTTGAATTTCTAAATTAAATCTCTACTCTTCTGTATCCAATAGCAGTTTTTCAATTTGAGAAAGCAGTTCCTCATTTGCACAAGGAGTGAAAAATCTGTTAAAAGACAGGGTTTATTGGAAAGAATGGTTTCTCCTTTGTTTCCACAGGTGGCAATGGTGGCTGGAACCCCACAGGCTGCCAGGTGGATGCAGACTCCAATGAGAACGAGACAGTTTGCTTATGCAACCACCTCACACACTTTGGGGTCCTAATGGTAAACAAATTCACTGTTCACTAAGTTATCTTTCCTGGGAACTGTGATGCAATTTTTGTCTTGGGTCAAGACAATTCTTACCACCTCTTCGAGAAAGTCTGCCCACTGGTACAAAATGTGTAACTCATACTCTATTAGAGCATTAAGCAATATCTCCAGAGTGGATGACTAAGTAGAACATGGCCTATCAGGGAGATGCAACAGTGAACTATCTAGAGCATTTCAGCCTCATTAGCATAATTCCTCTAGCATTCACATACCTTGAGCAATTTGCACATGTGAAGTGGTTTTGAGAGAAAAAAAATCCCAACATGAAACAGATGGCATGCTGCTATCTTTTCTTAATATTTGATGTTTTGGGGTGTGGGGGGTTTTTTGTGCTCAGAAGTGACCTGAAACTTTTCTTTCCCTCGGAAATTAATATTCTTTAGCCTCCAAAACACACCTGCAGAAAAGATATTTGCTCCTGATAACAGCAGTGCTCCCAGTGGAAGTAACACCATGTATCAGTACAGGCTAGGAACTGACCTGTTGGAGAACAGCCCTGGGGAAAAAGATCTAGGAGTCCTGGTGGATAGGAGGATGCCCATGAGCCAGCAATGTGCCCTTGTGGCCAAGAGGGCCAATGNACTTCTTGCAGTGACATATAGGACTTAACCACACTAGGGAGCCACATGCACTGACTCTTTCAGTTTTGGCCTTCCAGACCCTCCTTAATAGAGCTGCTCTCTTCATGTCATGCTCAGATGTAGATATGAAAAAGCCACAAGCTTCCTCTCCTTTTGCAAGCTAAATTGTGGTCTTGTTTCACTTTTCATCCTTGAAGGGAGAAAAAAAGGGCTTTCTTTAGGATATATTCAATGAGTCCGTTCTCTTCCCTGAACGCTTTTGTGGCAGTAGGAAATAAGGCAGAATTATCTTTGAACTTGGGCTATTTTTATGCAGTTTTGACTCTTGTAATTGCTTTTCCATTTTAATAATCTTTTCTGACTTTAATTTAGATGTTAAATTATATTCAAATAACACTCTCCATATATATGTATATACTGTCATAAAAAATTAGGACAGGGTGTAAAAAAACTGCTTCTTCCTTTTCCTGTTGGAATGGCAAGTTTTGTAGCATTTTATTAATTTATTTTTGCTGGGTAGTTTTAGTGGGAACAACAGTGACACTGACTGTATAGTGGACACCATTATGTCTTAGTCTTTGTTCACATTTACTTGACAGTGATAGAGATCCAAACATTCTTATTTTTTGTTCTCTTTTAAAAAAGAAATAATACTGGCATTTATTCTCAGACAGTACTATGTGACAATTACAGTTGGACGGAAAACTGAAAAAAAAAAAATCCTCAGAGCGTTCCTGCCTAATTTCCAATTTTTTTTTAAATGTTGTGTTTGTCACTATTTTTCTGACAATTCTATTTATAATTGTAGTTTGCATGTCAAAATAGACAATAAAACGAAAAAGAAGTATCTTGCCCTCGGTTTTTCACCCATAGATGAGTAGCTACATTCACTTTTATGAACTTTTAATAATGAGAAATGATGTCAGAAGCTCCCCAGAATGTTGCATATTTCAATATGAATACTTTTAAATTACCTTTTCCTAAATCTTACATTTTCTTAAAGAGAACTGTCTACAAGCAACAGAACTAAAAAGTTTGAAAAAGGGAGATTTTGCCGGAGAAGGACATTTGAATTCCTGGTGCTGAATTGCAAGGATCAGTATCAGGTTCCCAGCAGTTATAATACCTGAACTGCATTGTTTTGATGAGCTGTGGGAAGGAATTGACAGATGTAATGACTATAGACTAAGTATACTCAGTAAACATGAACTATAATGTCAGGGTTATAGCAGTATTGTCAAAGTACCTTCGAGTTTTACTTGACAATTACCAAAGAAGTGCTGTGCTCATGGAAAAGGTGTTTGCTATAATTCATGCCTCTACCTCCTCTCTCACACAGGACCTTCAGAGAGCTGTTACACAAATAGATCCACAGAATACCAAGGTCCTCACCTTTATCACTTACATAGGCTGTGGGATATCAGCTATATTTTCAGCTGCAACTCTTCTGACATATATTGCATTTGAGTGAGTATTAGTTATGTGATAAGCGTCACAAAGGAAGTATCTCTATGTGCTGAATAAAATAAATTAATTATATTATTAGTGTTGTTTATTTGTCTAGGAAGGGAAATCTGTGTTTAAAAAGAACCAACACCTGCAAAATCATGATCAGAATGTTGTAAGTGGAAATTCTTTTCAAGGGGACTTAAGTTCACATTCTTTCCTCTTGTTTCCAATGAATGTGTTGTGCTGCTTAGGTCTGGGAATAAGGCTAATTTATCTCAAAATCTTCTCTTTTGGGGGTACAGTGTCCTCTAGATTATAAACAGATAGGTATTATTTTAAAATCCACCTCCAGACTTTTTGTAAAAACAAAACTTGCCTGTGTGATCATAACAAGTCATAAGAACAGAAATTTCCAACCAGAAAAATTACATTCTAGAGCCCTTCAAAAAAGAGAAATAAAATGAAGATATATTGTGAAGTGTTACAACAATTTCAACAGCAGTGACTGAGGGGAATGCAAAAGTTTTGAAGTGATAAAGCTCTGTGAACAGTGAAAAGAGAAAATGAAGTCATGTCAGCACAAAGGAACCATTCTGCTTGTAACAGGACAGGACAGAGTAGCTGCTAAAGAAGGATAGTTTGCTGGGGGGAGCGAAAGGGGGGGTTTCGAGTTCTAAATGCCGTCAATGATTGCGTTCCAGTGCCAGTGTTCTGGTCCAAGATGGCAGAAGTTGTTAGTTTACCCCTCAGTTCAAACATTTTAATGTGTATCAGTTAAAAGAGAATATTGGCTTGATCTTCAATCTTCCTAAGCTTCTATTAAAAACAAACAAAGAAAAAGCAACAAACAGAAAACAACATGCACTGAACAATGTATTCCAAAAATTAAGTGAAGATTTACGTATAAAGTGATCAGAGAAGAGCTTCTGGTCAGCTGTATTTTGAAAGTTTTTACTTTCTTCAGTTTTCATTTGAAGTAGAAAACAAGTTGCATTATATTTAATTGGAAAAACATTTTAATAATAAATCTATTGCTAAAATATTGGGGCAGTCAATCAGCTCATTAAGAACCCAAAGAAGTGGTAGCTTTCTCCCACCACAGAGAACAGAAGCCTTCAGTGCTATCACACGGAAGTACACATCACTATGCTTTATTGCCACAAAAGCTTATAGGTAGGATGAGATCCCTGTGCTTTTATTTCTTTTGTAGACCTGTAAACCCAGTTGCTCTAAGTGGCTTGGATGAGTGAAGTCAATTAATCATATGTACTTGTATTTCTCTCAATAGGAAATTGCGAAGAGATTATCCATCCAAAATCCTAATGAATTTGAGCACAGCCCTGCTCTTTCTTAACCTGATCTTCTTGCTTGATGGTTGGATTGCATCATTTGACATAGATGGCCTCTGCATAGCTGTAGCTGCACTTTTGCACTTTTTTCTTCTGGCCACCTTTACATGGATGGGACTGGAAGCTGTTCATATGTACATTGCTCTAGTGAAAGTGTTCAACACGTATATACGGCGATACATACTGAAGTTTTGCATCATTGGCTGGGGTGAGTTCTGTAGATGCAATATTTACATAACATATTTACATCATCAGCATGATGTTTCCTTCTCCCTGCCCCATGGCAGTGCTGGCATGCAGCCAGCCCTCTCATTCACCAAGTTCCCTTGTATAATTCTGTCCAAGGACTCCATAACTGGCACTCACCACCCAGAGCAGCTCACAGCTGGAGGAAGAGTGGAGAGACCAGATAAACTGGTCTTACTTTCCAGACAGGCCAGAATGGGAAAGGGGAAATGTTAGTGTCATATCAGAGGTGAAGAACTCTGGCTCACAATGAATTCAGTAATTCTTGCAGTTTTTGCAAAGCCTGTGGGGATCTTTGCATTGACTTTCAAAAAACTTGCAATCCAGCTTAAGGTTTCTTTCCAACATGTAAAAAGCCTGTGGTGGAATCAGAAAAAAACCTCAAGATTTCCTGAGCTTCAGCACAGTTTTTAAACCACAGAGAGGTCCTGCCTGCCCTAAGCACAGTACACAGCAGGACTGAAATGGAAAATGTAATACTGAAAAATAACTCCAAGGCTCAGGCAGCAAGGCTTTTCTTCTTCTTTTTTTTTTTTTCTATATCAGGAGTCTGTGCCTTCTGCCTGAATGCACATATTGTGTTTGAAATAATATGAAACAATACAAAACCATTAACCTCATGGCTAGAACACTGACCTCAGTTCAGCTGATAATTGATGTCTTTCCATTGGCAACTAGCATCCTTTTTGGCAACCTCAGCAGAGGACAACGACTGAGTGGTCGGAAAAGCAAATTAACCTCTTCCCCTTTGAATCTGTTTCGTCATAGCAAGGATAAGACATGTAAATAAGGCATGTCAGGAAACGCACATTTCTTTTGTGTGAGCTGTACCTCCACACAGAGCTCTCTTCCATGTAGTTGTCTGTTTTCCCAAAATATTCCCTTGATTTTTTTAAAAATACATAGTAGTTGGCTGCATTTTGAGGGGGGACACAGTTAGTAAAAGAGTTACAATGCTGTAGAAAAGGTGCAGACATTTACAGTTGAGAGGAGTAGAGAAAGTACAGGTTTAAGTTCATGTTCCCCAGTTCCCCAGCCTAATCAAGTACATTAGTATCTCTGAAAAAAAATCCTTCAAAAAAGTCCCAATACCATCCCTCCATTAGATCTCATTTTTCTAATAGTTTGTTAATCTTATTCTCACTATACTATGAGAGCCTATGTGCAATTGCAATTTTAACACTGGGCAATTAAAGGAGATCACTTTACTTCAGATTCCATATCACATGCTAAAATAACATTTTCTACCTTACAGAACATTATGAGGATTATTTATTAATGCCCATTAAGTGCTTTTAAAGCTTTATACATTTGTACTTTTGGAAAAAGTATTTCCTTCAACTTCTCTGTACAGTTTTCTGACAGAACTACCTCAGGATACTCTGTAAGAAAGCAGTAGGGATGGAGACATTAATAATTCAGCTTTGCATGGTGATTTTGGAAATTTAGGAGATGTGAAAATAAGCTGCAAGGGTTTTTTTGTGTTACAGGTTTGCCAGCTCTGGTGATAGCAATTGTTTTGGCAAGTGCTAATACAAATGCAAATCATATTTATGGCAAAGAGTTGTATGGCAGAGATGCTAATGGGCAAGGAGGAGATGACTTGTGAGTATTTCTTTTACTCTCTGGTAATTTTGCATTTACAGTCTAAAAAAAATTAACATTAGTCAGATTGCTTTGGAAAAGTCAGAGGTGCATAAACAAGCAAAGTTTTGAAGTGTGAAGAAGGCTATAAGAAAAATTAGAGGGAAATCTGTGTTACCCTATGCTGGGTACAAACACTCCTCAGGCAAAAGAGTGATTCGTAAGTTTTGCCCTGAAAATAAAATAACAGCTGGTTTATCATAGAATCATAGAACAATCAGAGTTGGAAGGGACCCACAAGGATCATCAAGTCCAACTCCCATTAGGCATAGGACAAAACCCCAAGATCACACGAGGTGACTAAGGGCATTGTCCAAGCGTCTCTTAAACTCCACAAGATTTGGAGCCATGACCACCTCCCTGGGGAGCCTGTTCCAATGCTCCACCACCCTCTGGGTAAAAAACTTTTTTCTAACATCCATTCTGAATTTCCCCTGGGACAGCTTCATACCATTCCCCCATGTCCTGTCACTGTCCACTAAAGAGAAGAGTTCAGCCCCCACTCCTCCCTCTCTGGTGAGGAGGTTATAAACTGCAATGAGATTCCCCCTCAGTCTTCTCCAGACTGAACAGGCCAAGTGATTTCAGCCTTTCTTCATATGTCTTTCCCTCCAAGCCCCTAACCATCTTTGTGGCCCTTCTAGGTAGGAGCAAGTAAAGAAGTAGTATAAAAATAGTCTGTTTTTTAAATAAACCAGCCTTTTGTCAGTGTAGTTCGGTAGCTTTCTATGGTTTTCTCTGAATGTCCAAATAATCTCAAAATGCCAACATTTTTATAGGACTGATACCTCATTTTCTATTCCTTGCTTGGGAAAGCTTCATCATGATAAATAAAAATAAGATTCCATGTTTTATTATGATATCATGCTAAGCATTCCACCCATTTGCTGCTGGAGGAATAAACTAGGTCTTTCACATGGCTAACTGTCAAATGGCTACCTCAAAGGACTATCCATCCTCCTTCTCCAGAGATGTATGAGTTCTTTTGATCAAGTGGCAAAAACTTGAGATTTTTGACACTGAAGATCCAAGTTTGCCCATTTTGTAACTAAAGCTTCACATAGATGAAAGTAATGAAGCTACATACATAGAGTCTAAATTTTCTATGACTGCAGTTCCCACAGCTTGTATCTGAGGTCACATTTCCTTTTTAATTATTTTTAAATAAAACGCAGTACAATCCTCAGCTCTCTGACACTATAATACCATGGGCCACTGGAATAATACTGTGAGTCACTTAAAATGCCACTGGGCTTAATCCAATTTACAAAGAGAAAATGCACAAAGGTTTCATTTTAAAGTGTAGTTCTGAATCAGTAGTATCACACATAAACTTGTTTTCCATATAGTCGTGTAAATAATTGGAAGATATTTTGCTTTATCTAAAAATGATCATATTTTCGTGTTTCTTTTACAGCTGCTGGATCAAGAATGAAGTTGTCTTTTATGTGACTTGTGCCGGCTACTTTGGAATCATGTTTCTGATGAATGTTGCCATGTTTGTTGTGGTGATGGTGCAGATATGTGGGAGGAATGGGAAAAGAACTAATCGGAGCCTGAAGGAAGAGATCCTGAGGAACCTCCGTAGCGTGGTCAGCCTGACCTTCCTTCTAGGCATGACGTGGGGCTTTGCCTTTTTTGCCTGGGGTCCATTAACTCTTCCTTTCCTGTACCTCTTCTCAATTTTCAATTCATTGCAAGGTAAGCTAAATTTCTCTTCTATGAGCAAGTAGTATTTGAGATGTTACTGTTATAGGATGCATTATGTCCAGTGAGTTGGCTAGGGAACTCAGATCCAAGGTCTCCAGGTTTTGCCCTGATCCAAAACCTCGGTTTCCCTTTATGTGGAATAATGGCATCAGCTACATATGGGTTGAATATTTCAGTCAATTAATGTTTCAAGAGCTTTTCTGTAAAATGCAATGTTATAAATAGTGTTATTCCTAGCTAATAGTCTGCAGAGATCTCTATTGAAATAGTTGCTATATGACCTTCAAGATTTCCTTTCACTGATGATAACAAATAGAGGAAGCCTCTGTCCTAGATTTATTCCTGTAGGGAATCTGTAAAGGCTCATAACTATTTTAATACGGCGTGAGAAGCTAATAAAACAAAATTCAGTCTAGTATGGAGAGAGAGCACAGAGATACAGGATATTCTTTGGTTCTTTAAGGAAAATCCAGCCACTGTTAGAGTCAGCTTGTTTTTGTTTTCTGTACTGAAGTTTTGAATATTTTACTTTCCCAATGTAGTACATCCTTCTGAAAAATGTAATCAAATGGTTATGAATTACAGGATTATATAGCTGACATTTAAAATAATTTCAGCTCAGGGCTGAAATTTACGTATGTACCAAATGACATAAGAATCTCCAACTCCACTTGCCCTACCCACTAATAAAGAACAACTAAAAACATAACAAAAAGAACTTAGGAAGGTCATTGGAAGGGCATGTGTTACACCACGCACATAGTGCTATAAAAAATAAATTTGCCTGAAAAACAAAAGGAAAAAAGCCCAAGACTGTTATTGGAGGAGCATGTGTTATGCCACACAAATATTGAGATAAAAAATAAACTTGCCGAGGGTCAGCAAAATACCTTCCCTTTTTGTAAAAGTACTTAATGTTATGGTGTTTGGAATTTATCTCTTACAGTTGAGATGTATTTACAGCACTAAAAGATTTATTGAGCTTTCGTGGAAAGAGAATAATGTTGTGGATTTGGGGTTGGTTCAGTTTCAAAATGGCAAAAATTGTTTGGATGTGGTGTTCTTACTGAAGATTTCTTTTCCAAAGGACAGATTCTGATACTCCCCTAACAGCATAATGAAGTATTTGCCACAATGTGTATATGTTAGAAATTCAGCAAGGCCTAGAGAGATTAAAACTATGGGAAGAAGATGAAAAAAGATTAAAAGTCTGAAAAGCATGCCAAAAATGAAATTAAACAAGTTCTCTGTAATCAGAATTTCCAATGCAATCAATTAAGCTTGTACGTGTAGAGTGCATACAAGGCTGACCACCACTGTTTAAGTCTCTGTGGGACAATAGCACTGTTCAGTGGAAAATGAGTATTTGGAAGGCAGTTAAGTTAGAAGATGAAACTGAAAAAATCGAGGAGTTAATGCAAAAAGAAGTGATGAGCTTTGCAGGGATGGTGGTAGCATTGTTGACACAGTATATACTCAGGCATGTCATATCAAGCGCAGGAAGATAACAACCTCATATCTGAAAATGGTTATTGCTTTGTCAGAAAGAGTTAAAGAAACAAGGAAGAGATGTTTAAAATCACATATAACTGGTGCAGTGCACATGTCACAGTAAGGGAATGGAGCAAAGAAAAAAATTGGAATTTGTGTCAGGAAGCATCTCCCAGTATCAAAAAGCAGTTCGGTATGGCAAGTCTTTCATCATTATTAGCATAAGCTTAATTATTGGCACCCCAGTAGCTATGTTTATTTTCTGAAGTTTTTGAAACCTACACAAGTATTTTAAGCTATACCATCAGCCTCCATCAACAGTTTTCTATGCACTGGCAGTGAAAAACCAAATTTCAGCAGCTTCTGGTGTTGCTGTGCTTTGCTATTTCATCTACATAGGAAACGATTTTTCTCTCTTTGACACTCAGAGTAAAAAATCTGGGAACATCTCTATTTTGGCTGCTCATTTTATATGTATGCCTGGGCAAGCCAAATACTTTTAAGTCAGAGCGAAGCTAGAGCCAAGCCTGAGCCAAGCCTGGGGTCTGATTTGGCTCTGGGAAACAAAACCAAAGCTGTATTACTGAAGCACATTGTAAACTTAATGAATAATGAAATACAGAGAAAAAAAATTTGGAGATCAAGCCCAGACAGGGCAAAGGCAAAGTACCTAATGCAGCACATTCGTGTTGCATTACTGTAGGCATTTTCTTTTCTAACTATTCAGAATGTTCCAGAGACATTCACCACAACTTAATTTAGCATCAGTTTAGTAAGTTTGTAGCTCTCCAGAAGTCCTAAGAGGTACTTCAGGCCACAAACAACTGCATATGTCTAAGCCTGTAAGAGCTGCTAGTGATTGCATTGGAATTGCTTTGTTCTTAAAACAAATCAAAACCAGAAATATTTTACTAAATGCAAACGCAATAACTGTAAAGCTTATGGGGTTCATTAAGGTATGTTTGCCTGTCTTAAAATTGTGCTTCTCCTTTTTTTTCCCCTATCAGCTCATGATTGCAAAAAATTGTTTCATGACACAACCTTTACCTGAAGTTAACTGATCTCAGTGGTCTCAGCCTGGACTGACTGCTATGAGCAAACACAAGTCTGGTTTAATGACATGCAGTCATGCAAAATTAGACTTCAGCACTTTGCAGAAGAGAGGATAATTTTATGCTCCAGAGCATTTTTTTCCAAGTTATACCCTGCCATTGTGTTCTACCAGCTGAAACATAGTAGGCGTTAGTATACGGAACTATTCGTGATGATCACAAAGGAATGGTTTTAGAGGATGGCACTTAACTGTGTTTGCCCACATTATGTAGCATTTATTCATGCTTAAGATATAATCATGAGGGATTTGGCAATAACATTTTGCCATCAGGTGTTCAGCCTCAGGTTGGCTTTCTCCCAGAGAATAAAACAAGAACAGGCCAAGCCAGAGAGTGACAGAAGATTCCACAACCAGTGCCTGCCTGGGAAGAGCCAGGAGCATATGAGATTTCCAGCTTCTATATTTAGCTCCAAAGCATCTCTGTAGAATGATGAAGTTGTACCATAAACCCAGTTAAGACCTTATTTACAACATGGTAGATGCTTACTTTCAGGCTTGAAAATAAAGATTGTATGATTGCATGAGAAAAATGAACTCTACAAAACCATTCTTAAACACATTTATTGAGATTGCATGCACAAATCAGGCAATTTTCTTCAGAAGTAGCTGGGCACCTAATTAGTACCATTTTCGTAATCATTTCAAGTACATACATGTTGTGCACATTAATCCAAATGTGCTTTTTCAAGGCACTCTTTAGTGCCAATTACAAGACTTGTGGTTTTAAAAAAATACAGCCCACAGTTGTGTAGATATGGAACATGAGTAAATAAAATACCTTCTTGCTAATGTGATAGTGTCTGTATTTACTTTGCAGTCTGGTTATTGCAGTCTTGTTGGGTGCAAGATATTCATTTGGTTCAAAGACAAAACCTTTTAATTGTTTTCCTCTAAGCCAAATAAAAATAATTGCAATTTCCACACTGAGCTGGATCTGAATCAAAAGTGTCAATAAAAAAGGTCCTATGCTCGTTCTTCTCATACCCCAGACACTTATACAGCAGCTAGAGATTGGGAGAGCTTTAATTAATCTCCATACCTCATAGGTGACAATAAGAAAACTTTAAGATTATTTTCCTTTGCTTGTACTTCATAGCAGAGCTTTGTTAATCTGTTTGTCTACTTATACATGCACACTTCATTTGCTGTTTTATTTGCTTTTGTCACAGGTTTATTTATATTTGTATTCCATTGTGCTATGAAAGAGAATGTGCAGAAACAATGGAGGAGACATCTCTGTTGTGGCAGATTCCGACTGGCAGACAATTCAGGTAAAAGCAATTCACAGCTCCCCTCATTAGATGCTGCAGTAGTTCATAAAATACCAGGTGAACAGCTTGCTATGTTACATTTAATATAGTACAATGTAAGCCAGAGATGTGGAAAAATAGATTAATCATAGGCTGTCACTTAACTTCAGTACTAACAATTGCCAAGGGACTTTTCAGATATCACTTCATAAAAATTCTCAAGTCTAAGTTTTCCAGTGAAGGCAGCAGGTAAATTTTCTAGTGCTAGGAGTGTAATTTTGGAAGGCCCTTTGGACTCTGAGGAAAATAAATAAATAAAGAGCCAGAGATACAACTGTCATTCAAAAGCCTGTCATTAATTTCTCCTACAGTATGTTGACTGAATTGCATTAAGTGATTTGTGTGGATTGTTAGGTTGATGTAGGAGCAATTCCTAGGCAGATAGAAATACTCTGAGGTCTTTTGCCTGTATCTTTGCCTTTTCAAACTGCTCTGCCCTTCACATATAATTCAGAGAGACCGTTAGAAACTCAAAACCATAGGAAATTCCTTTAGCAGAAGCCTGATTAGGTTCCAGAATTGAAGTTCATTTTTATCTGTAACTCTTGGAGAGAAAGGGGAGTTGTTGATTGCAACACGTGGGACACTGTGTTTATATTCTCCAGCACCTTTGGCCATCTCAGATGGCATTAGACTCCTGTGTTTAGGCAACTGTATCTTGGTTTGCTTTATGATGTAATGATTTTGGACCATATAATTCTTGGTCATGGATCATGCTCAATGACCATACTTGAAATCTACAGTTGATGTAAGGTAGCATAAATTTATTGCCTAGTCAGGTAAGTCAGTCTATCCCAGATAATAATAGTGCTCCAAATGCTTGTGTCCTTTCTCTCTTAGCACCCAAGATTTGTTTCAAAGTTTAAGTAACTGCATTGCCATCAAGATTTTTGCTTTGTCTTGCTTTGTTTTATTTAGAGAATACATTCTCATTGTACACTATAAAACATTCATGCTTTCACTTTACAGTAAGAAAACCCGATTCATGATTTCAAAGAGTTAATACAAATTAGAAAAAGCATATTCATTCAGAGCAGGCATCCAGATTGTTTCACATGTTTAGTTTCCACGTGGTTCATGCTGTAACTCCTGAACTGGAAAACACAGATGATTCAAATTATTTTGAGATTTTTATGCTGCTGTTGGGCAACCTTTGGGTATGAGAGAAATAAAAACCTGAAGGATTTGAGTTCTTCAGTACTATAATTAATGTGCTGTCATTATGCCTAGCATTAACCAGTCCATCATCACTGGCTTTTTTTATTCTCAATGTACCTGACACAGTTTACAGGTGGAACAGTGAAATATAAACCTAATGTTAACTTGCATACCTGTCTGATTGAAGTGTACTTTAGGAGATGCTGTGATAAACTGGCCAAAGCCTTGCAACACTGCCATTCATAGGTTGGAGAAATAGTAACCTATACCTGATTGCAATTATTTGGGCTAAAATCCTTGTCTTGATTTAAGTCAAGGCTAAAGCAGCCCACATATCTTTGGTTTGGACTTCTCTTCCATGCTGTGAATTTCATTGCAGTACAGCAAATAATGGAAACAAAATTGAAGTGTGAAACTATCTGTACCTACCTGGAAGAATATGATGAAAAAGTAGTTAGATACACTTATACTACTAGTATTGGGACAGTTGTGATAACTTTTTCAAAGTTGTTTTTCCTCAATAGTTTTGGGGTTTTTTGGTTGTTTTTTTTTTTAATTTTGAAAGTTGTTCCAGTATAAGAACATATATAACAAGTATATAACAAGTGCAAATCCTCTAGCATGTAGTATCTACCTCAGCAGATCAAACCCTTTAACAATAAAACCTCTGTAAATGCTCCTATCCATCCCTTTGGATTTCTCTCTTGAGGTGATGAAACTTTGGCATCCTTATACTGCTACAGATCTTCACTGCTCTCTCGTATCCTGGAAAGCCAGATCTTGCAGTTCTGCCATCCAGCCAAATGATTATTAGGACTGTTAGAGCTACCAATTTTAACTACTGTGGTAAGGAGCAAAGTAAATTAAGTTGGAATAATTCTTGTATATCTTAAGAACCAAAGAGGCTATGTGACAAAAAAAGGATAGCCTGTTTGTTATAAGCAAGATTAAGAAACGCATCTGATACTTGAAATGTTTGTAATTGAATAAATTAGGCATTTAGTACCTATGGTAATTTATGTAAAACTTCTCAATCATTTTTAGACTGGAGCAAAACAGCAACCAATATTATAAAGAAGAGTTCTGATAATCTTGGGAAATCCTTATCTTCAAGTTCCATTGGCTCAAATTCAACCTACTTAACATCCAAATCAAAATCTACAACGAATACATATTGCAAACGAAACAGCCATACAGGTGAGTTCTTGCATTGTAACATAGTGCCTCTGTAAATACATAGTTTCATGTTAAAGGTACAGTAGTTATTTCAACCAAAATGTTAATTTAAGAAAATTTCACCAGTTTAAGTAGCTTCAGTATTTTTAAAATACATGTTACTGTTTAATAGGAATCTTAACCTAACATAAAACAACCCTGGTGCTGCCATCTCAGGTTTGGTGTGCCATGCTCTCAGCTGCCCTGAGCAAGCTGTGTTCAGCTGTCTCTCCTGTGAAGGGTCACTTATGTCAGCAGTTTTCCATGAACAGCGTCTATAATATCCACCAATCACAGTGCCACTATTAATTTAATAGTAGAGGAGGAGAGAATCATGCCCTTTCCACCAGAGAGCATTCTCCATTCTGTAGAGAATCCCCATTTGTACCTGTGGCACATCAACCTTTAGACCTTTGGTATTAGGATTAATGATAAAAATATACTTAAATTTATTGTTAGACTCAGGGCTTTTTATCAGTCTGACAAAGAGACTTGGTGCTGGAGATTTTGAAATGTGTTCTTGGAGAAAAACAATAAAACAGTTCCAGATAAGAAGTTAAACTTGCAGTTAGGAACATGCTTATGTTCTTTCTTCAAAAGTGATGAGCTTAATCCCATGCATAAATTATTTCCTAAAAGGGATTACAGTTGGTAATATAATAAATTTGTAATGTGATGGTTTATAGGACATTAAGGGAATACTACACTTTTCACTATATTTAAAAGAATTTAATACTTTTTGCTTTGACCTCTGAAAATACACATCTTGTGATATTCCAAAGGAATTTTTGCTAACGTTAGGTTTTTAAATACTGACATCTCTTCTTATGTTTTAAAATAATAGAAAATAACCTCAAGATTCTGATTTTTAATAGAGCTAAACTTCTCAGTTTGGTGTCTTAGCTAAATTGGAGGCACATAATGTCATAGCTACATGTCTTGGCAACTCTTGTTAATATGGTTATAATGTGCTCCCTGGAATTGACACAAGCATTCATGTGTTTGTGGTATAGATAATGTCTTCTAAGGCCCTTTCCTCATCAGTGGTGGAGCATTACAGGTAAAGTGGGAATTGCTTTTGTTGAATGCATGATGTGAACAGGGTGGAGGGATGCTGCTTGCATGATGAGCTCATTGGCACAGAGGACTTTCCTAATCAATCAGAAATGCTGCTTGTTTCTCTCTGTTACATCTTGCACCACTGATGCTGAATGAAAGGATAAGCCTGCTTCAAACTTTGGGTGTCTGCACTCTGCATGGGGCATGGAGCATTTGGAAGATACTAATTTAGAAAACAGACCATGTCCTGATATTAGTGCTTGTATACAGTATTCTGGAGAAAGGAGATTAAGATGAAACACCAATACAAAAAGTATACATTAAAAAGCAAAACCAATCTGATTGAATCCTAGAAATATTTTTGTATCTTTTAAAGTTACTGTAGGAATTTTAAGGTATTATATTTCTATTTAGTCTACAGCCATTAGGGTATTAGTCTTTCAGCCATTTTTTGTTTCATATCCAGTCACACCCAAAATAACTCTAAAGGACAAACCATATGTTCCTGAAAGCCATGTTATGAACTGGTGGTTGACTGCAGAATGCACCAACTGGTTCACGAATACTAGGTGGACCCTACTGGGTGGATGAAAGAAATCACTTAGGCATCTTGTGGCACTGTTCTCTACAAGTCTGAAACAAACTTGTTGTAGATAGTACTTAAATACCATATGTAGCACGTCTGTGAATTAGAAGTTCAGGTTATTTCTGCAGAGAATTTAGTGATACAACTCCACTTTACTTCAGTGGTGCAGGATTTTAACATTGTACTTAGGTGTGAAACTGGTTTCAGAGGCCTTATATAATTCCTGTGCATGCCAGTTTCATGAAGAAATAGATGGCATTTAACAATGTAACAGTGCCTTGTGAAAAAAAGGTATATGTATTTGCAAGGAATTAAAAAAAAAAAAAAAAGAGAACTTTTCATCTTTGTCATAAGATACTCAATATGAGGATATTCCAAATGTGGTAGCACTGGCTCATAAATGCATACATTTAAAAGACACACAGTACTCAGAAGTTTACTATTGGACATTGGACATTGGATTTATTTGCTGCAATTCATGTACATTCTTGCGTGCTTTGAAAAATCATCCTAATATGCCTGAACATGCCTGTATCTTTTTTAATGAATGAAATGGTTTTGATTTTCACTCTGCAATCCATTTCAGCTTTGTACTCTTATATTGCTTGATATCATGACTTCTGCAGGGGTGGGTTAATTTTCTGTTTATTTTTAGTTTTTTCTATGAGAAAAAAATTGTATGAAATCATAGTTTAAGCAATATACTAAATTCTTTACTGAGAAGTTTTTGAAGGTGATTTCACCAAGGTCTTGTAAACTGCCATAAAAAAACATCCCTTGAAAACCTTGCTTCGCAGGATACTCCATCTTACTGCCCCTTTGTGACAGTCCAAACCTTGCCTGTGTTAAGAGAATTAATTCCAGCTTTATTCACTGCAGTGGAAGAGATGAGAAAGCTCATTAGGGCAAGATGTTCACAAAAATGAGATACTGGCACTCTCTTTCTCATTGCTCGCTACATGAGCTCTACCTACTGACCATTCTCTGAACAGCAGTAATGTTAGACACTGAAGCAAACTTCCAAGCCTGACTGGGAATTGCCTTGCTCCTTTTTCTCTTGAGTTCCACCTTTGGCTTATAGCATGTGTACTCTGAAGTGATGTCAGTTTTCTTCATCTTTTCCTCCCCACAATTGTTCAGTCTTTACCCTCCACATTATGGGAGAAACAAAGTGATGCTAGACAAGCACAAAGTTTGAAAGAATTGCAGGTCTGGTTATATTATCTGGTTATCTGCTTTAAGATGCAAATCATCAGCTGCATTCTGCTCAAAGTATATTATTGATGTGCATAGCTTAAAACCTCCACTGTTGAAGTTATTAAATCCATTTACTGTCATTTCCCACTATTTTATTATGTGGAGATGTTATTTACCAGATTTGTGGACGTCATCCCTACTCCAGTCCTATTGAAATGTTTTTAGTTTTTAAGATTCAAAGCATCATAAGTAAACTAGTATATTAAAAGATCATGGGGGCAGTTATGCTTTAGGCAAAAGAATAGAGAAATAATTTCAAGAGAGACCTGGGAGATTTGCCCACAAAACCAGGCATCTTAAAAAAATTTAGAAGAAGCAGTGCCAAACCAAAAAGTTGTTTGCTGACTGTTAGGGAAGTAACCTTATTCAGCAGTAGTAGCAACTGAAGGCATATCAATGTGGGAGTGACACACTTCTTAAACTATGGATTTGCTTAAGAAGCCCTAACTTCTTGTTGTTGCTTTTTCCTCTTCCTAGAGAATGTTTTTCTTGACAAGTCATCTTCAAAATTTGCCCAAGAGGATGGAGAACAGGCATCAATCATCCCTGTCCACCAGGTTATTGACAAGGTCAAGGGTTACTGCAATCCTCACTCTGACAACTTCTATAAAAATATCATCATGTCTGACACATTTAGCCACAGCACAAAGTTCTAACTGGGTTTCTGAATTCTTTAAACTAAAAGAAAACAAAAAGTCTCCCTGGAATTGAGAATACTGGATGTCATAGAATGTGACCTGTTTAGTTATTTTTTGCCAGTTTGTAATGTTCTTCTGTTAACAGCTTCCACTCAAGGACTGATCTCTACCTTTTTTCTGTTGTGGAAAAAGACAATTTTCCACCATGATATCAAGCTGTTTTTCAATGTGTGCCAGCCAACATGATGCCTGGAGAGCTAATTGTAATCCTATGTAAATATTTTTTAAGACTGGAGAGCCACAAGCCTATAAGTTACACAATCCAAAACAAGCAAGTCTTGACTCCTGGAGAAAATAGCAGACACCACACAGTACAGGACAGCTCATAATGAACAGTTTACTGAACTGATGGTCTTTGTCTTTTGAAAAATACAGATTTTCCCCACCACATTTGTTAAAATCTTACTTCTTAACTGTCTAGTGCTGTCTGTTCTTTATTCATATGTGAGTAAAAGCTTAACACCAGTGTTAAAGGGTTATTTTAAACCATTTTTGACTAAACAGACCTAATCATGCAAATCTTGATTAGCAAAACAGTACTTGCTGTAAATTCAGGCTATTTTCTATCCACATCCATAGAAACAAATGTATTACATAGATGTTGTGGCTGAGAACAGTGTGCAGGCTGCTAGTAACTTGCAAATTTTAAGCCCATTGATCTGTATGGACACAGTCTTATGTATCATTTGCATCTGTGCAGAAGAAGCACACAGGTAAATCCAAAGTTTACACGAAGTCACATTTCAACATTTATTGATTGGTGTGTATGAAATGTGGTGTCTCCCATCACAATTCTATGTTTCATGTTCTTTTTCACTAAACAAAAGACATTCAGCTATGTATAGATATATAAATATAGCTCTCTGCACACGTTTTTATAATACTGCACACAGCACGTATGACAGAGGAAACCACAGTATGTACCACAGAAGCTAAGAACAATGAATGGTGCTAAAACTTAAGTATTTAAATTCAAGGTGAATACTTTGTAAACCCATGGGTTCATTTGTCAGTCTCTGCACTTCAGATATACTGTATATATAGACAACTCCATCAGATGGCATTGCAACCTTAAAATAACCTGGAATACATTTACCAGTGATAAATAAATAACATCTTTCCGGGCACATAGCGTTATCAGTATCGATATTGGTATCCCTCTCCTGCCCCCCTGATGACTGATGTGATTGAGGTTGTTGGAGGCACAGAGTTTGTTTAAACAGTGTTAGGGCAACATGAGGGAATTTCACATTGCTATACTGTGTGCATAACGACACCGTGTTGTGTGTATGTAGAGAACAGACAAGATCATAAAATGCTTACTTCTTTCAGTCTCTATAAATGCGTGCCATATTAGCATGCCCCAAAAGGGCATCTGTCCTCATGAAGCATGTTTTGCTCCATCACAGATTTTACAAAAATTGTAACTGCACCTGTCTCTGAAGGCATGGGCCAAAAAAATCAAAGGTATTTTCTAATTCTGTTGTCAGAGAAGAATGTCTCCTGATGGAAATTTTCATTTAAAAAAAGAAAAAGACTTTTTTTTTTAACCAGAAGTGGTTTTAGGCAAACTTTTAATTAATTGTTAATTTTAATTAATTGTCCTGGTGGACGACAATTTAGCTATGAGCCAGCAGTGTGCTGGAGTGACCAAGAAGGCCACTGGCACCTGGCACTTAAGGCACCTGGGGTGCATTAAGAAGAGCGTGACCAGCAGGTCAAAGGAGGTTCTTCTCCCCCTCTACTCTGCCCTAGTAAGGCCACATCTGGAGTGCTGTGTACAGTTCTGGGCTCCCCAGTTCAAGAAAGACAAGAAACTACTGAAGAGAGTCCAGGAGGAATGGACTGCTGGAGAGTCCAGGGTTCTGTAGTAGCTCTCTTACAAGGAAAGGCTGAGACACCTGGGGCTGTTTAGCCTGGAGAAGAGAAGACTTAGAGGGGATCTTCTCAATGTTTATAAAGTTGGCTATCAAGAGAATGGGGCCAGTCTCTTCTCAGTGGTGCCCAATGATAGGAGAAGGGACAATGGGCACAAACTAGAACCCAGGAAGTTCCACCTAAACCTAAAGAAAAACTTCTATCCTTTGACGGTGGTGGAGCACAGTAACAGGCTGCCCCGAGGGGCTGAGGAATCTCCTTCTCTGGAGACTTTCAAAACACACCTGGACATGATCCTGTGTGACCTGAACTAAGCAAACCTACTTTTCATATGGGAGTTGGACTAGATAATCCCCAGAGGTCCCTTCCAACGCCTACAGTTCTGTGATTCTGTATTCAGAAGATGACCAGAAAGTTGTGCTGAAGAGTTTTCAGTTGCCAAGCAGGTGATAAGGGATGTGGATTTGTGCCTTTCTTTGCTCTTTGCGTGCACATTTGTGCGCAGAGATCATTTAATGCTGTGACTGCACAAATAACATATTTTCCCTGACTGCAAACACCTGGTGGGAAGAGGATGTCCTGACGGTATTTCATCCCAAAACACTGCTGTTGCTGCATGGACCTTAATGGAACCTCACTCTCATAACTGCACATACTTACGTGGTGATATGAATGAAAGTCAACCTGATTCACTTAAAATGTAATTGTTAACATGGATGAGTGTTGTCAGATATCTTTAATAAGAGAAATAATTTAGAGAGAGATTATGTACAAGCATTTGCTGAACTGAAATGTTATCATCCCACTTGCTTAACTACTGTAGAAAATAGTGTTCAAATAGCAGCTTACTGTGAGATTTCTACCTGATTAAGGTGTTCAAAAGTGAAGAAAAAACAAGCATTCCTGAAAAAATGAGGAATCAATAAACTTAATAGATTAGTAAAATGTAATTATAAAGCAAACAGTATCCTGACTGAAGCTGAGCTGTAACCTATCAGTTTTAATGTACAGCTACCTATATTTTTGCTGAATTAGGGTTTTTTCCTCTTTTTTTACTACCATGTAGTAATCTTGAACTGTTTGTGTCAGTTAGATGCTCTTGAATGCTCTCAATTCTACAATGTAAAGCTTCTACTTTGTAGTTGACATGCTGTAACCTCTCTTGTATATATTTATTTATTTGTGAGGTTAAATATGTCAAATATATTTAGCTCTATCATGACTGTTCTTGTTACTTTAAACTTCTGCTTCATCATAGAAGAGGGAAAGAATAATTTCTTATGTATGTTTTCTTTAAACACCTTGTGAAACAATTTACTGTAGTTCTTTTACAAGTATAAGGAAACATGTCAGTATACAAGTCAGTGGAATATAGTTTAAGAGGTTTGAAGATGGACTAAAATGGAAAGAAGTATTTTCAAGTAAACATCCTTGATGTTAGTGTTCCAAATAATTAAAGTCTTTTAATAGTGAATGGTTGATTTTTTTTTTTCTTTTCTAGCGTTTAATAGCAAAAATGACTCAGTGGAATTCTGGAAAATAACCTTGTGTTTATTAAGTATGTGAGAGAGGTATATGCCTAGCCAAAATGTTGGAAATAAGTGTTCAAGACTAATTCCATCTCATCAGAGGAAAGCATTTTGCAGAATACATTTTTCCCTTTTGTGATTTAGTCAATGCCACCAGCCAGTGAACAACGTGAACATTATGCAAGTTTGTTTATTTGTGGTAGCAATTGTGTCATAGAAATGACAGGAGAAGCAAGGCAACAGACAATATGCTGGGATGATCTTTCAGAATTAATACAAATAAATAATCTAAAATTCAGGAGGTATTTCTATTCGTGTTTCTTTCCAGTTAAATGTAGTCCCTCATTATCAATAACTTGATTCAATTTGCACTTATACTTTGACTGATCACTGTTAAAATATTTCAGTCAGCTAATCATATAATTCACATTAATGTATCAGCATTTAATGTAATATATTATTTGCCACCTTTAAATATTTACCTTTAAAGAACACAGAAACCTACTAAAATATGTCAGTTCTTCTCCTCTATTTAATTCTCATTACAAAATGCAGAATATGAAGATTTAGTGGTAATGTTTTCTAGAAAGCAATCAAAAAAACAAGTGGCATTTATTAGTGAGGGTGCTGGGTGTGGGTGGTTTGTCCATATGTGTCCACGGGCAGTGAACATTACCTCTGAGCTTTATGCCTTGAACAGTGTAGGAGGACCCTCTGAGGGAAGGAGCCATGGGGTATTTTTCCAAGTAAGATCTTGGCAGATGCCAAACTTGTAAGGAGTGATTCGCAGCATGTGGGGGTGGATTTATTTTTCTCCTCATTTCATCATTTTTTAAATACCAAGAATAATTTTATGTTAATCCTCTACTGTTAACAGCTTCCTACTGTAACCCATTGAGTTACGTAAAGTGCCACTTCATTTTATTTCTTTTGAAAGGCTGATCTATAATCAGACACATCTATGTAACCACAGGGACAGCTACTGAGTTACAGGGCAGCAGTGTGTCATTCATCAAGACATTATGAAATATTGTTATGTGTTTACTGTGCATAAAGATGTTAAACCATATATGGGTCAGCAAATTAGGCAACGGGCTTAGAAGATAATATCAGGGAAACCAATCATGCAAACCAGTCAATGAAGCAGCTATTTCATGCCTTGTTCTTCAGCTGCTGCTATGCTGAGGAGGCTTTCCCTTCACCCTTTGTCTTGCTGGTCTTTGGTTAGTCAGTCCATTTAATGTTTAGATCTCCTGGCCCCATTGTGGTGCTCCCATCCTTGGGACAATCATTTGCTGCAGTGCTAGGGAAAGGGCAGGGGAGGAAGAATAGCAAGGGAAAGGGTAGTTGTCACGGCCTGCTCTGCATAATCTAAGATTTTTCCATATGCTTTCTTTCCCGTTTCCCAGGATGTGTCATTCTGACCAGTGATGGAGGCCATTGGAGTACATGGAATATACTGCCAAAGCTATTTGTGCACCTCTCAATTAAAACTGGTATTTCTGACCCTCCAGTTCTAAGCTGATGATCTGCCATGGTTCTTTAAGGAAGTAACTATTTACTATAAGGCAGTAAGTATTTCCATTCTTGGAGACTGACCTAGCGATAATATCTCTGTAGTTCAGGAAGAATATAATGTACCTCATGATGAAAAATCAGCATGATAAGGTTCAAGCACTGCAGCAGAAATAGCTCGGTAAGTCTCACAGAAACCTTTCTGGAAAGATAGCTCTTGCTGAGATATATCTGCTCACTCAAAGCCAGTACTGCTATTGGTCTTAGATTAAGACCAGATTTAGTAGTCATGAGGAGCTCACATTGTGGCAATATCCATATGGATTGTATAACCACAGCCATCTGACAGCAATTTGAATGACAGGAGGTTTTCAAGTTGTGTTGAATGACCTACCCTACAAAAAAAACTGCCAGCTTAACTCTTTAGTATGTGCCAGATAGCCCAAACTGGGCACTTTTTATCCAGACTATTCAAGTAAGAGTTCTCAACAAACATGACTTCAGATAGAAAAGAGTTCTCAAAAATCCCAACTGTATTCCATATGTGAGGTGTAGGAGAAACCAAATGCTGATAACTGTGGTCTGGTTTTCATTCCACTGGCAGGTTTTTCCCAATGGGCAAAGGGCTCCTGCTGTCCCTGTGACACCACAGTTCACAGCCCTCCAGTTCCAAGTGCAGTAAATGCATTCACAAAACTCCACTCTAGTTTTCTTTCCCACTCTCCCAGTATGACTGCTCGTGCTGTTCCAGCAGAGGGCAGTGGCATATTGCTATTGTAAAGCTATTAAAATCGAGATTCTTCCACATGTAAGCAAGCACAGGCACAGGGATAAGTAGGAGAGTTCATATCAGGTTTGTCTGTTATTTAGCAATCTGTTACATCACTGGATAAAGCAAACACACTGTGCTCAGGGAAGTGAGGGGAAAGAGCTGTCTGCCTGCATTTGGGCATATTTAGTGGAAAGAGCAATACAGAGTCTCTTTGTATTTTCTCTTGCTGGTTGCTACATTTTCTCCTTTTTGCTCTGAGGGGATGCAATGGAATTAGCAACTGCTACACTGCTGTCAGCTGAGCAAACAGAGCCAGCTCACCATTTCAGGCTTGCACACTAGTTTATTCCAGTACTGGGCAAATGATTTGATCTGCTGGGCTGCCATCCTGTGACTCAGAAATTCACTGTATCCATAATTGTCCAAGGAGGGGGGAAAAAATAGCAGCCGTCTGTTGACAGTGGCACGCAACCCCCTATCTCCCTACCATTTTTTCCCTCAACACCATAGGGACAAATCTGCTGTCAGCTGGGACTTCTGCTCCTTGTATTCCTTCTCCATGGCATGTATTACCAGGTCACCTCAAGGAAGGCACAGAACTGCTCAGCTACATGCTCAGCTGGACCGCTGCCCCCAAGGTTGCTCTGTCATGAGGCAGGACTGACCAGAAAGCTGCTCCACTGGAAAGTGGCACTGTGTTGAAATTAAAATGTCTCATCTGCAGTTCTGGCACAGTCTACAGGGAAAAATATACTGTAACAGTTTGAAACTCCCCCATCTGTACTTGTCCCAGGAGTCTCACTGGCACCAACACAAGCTGACACCAAGGTAAGGGGAGAGGAGTGGCCTGGGGCAGAAGGGTTAGGGAAGGCAGGGAAGCACATGACCTGCTTTAACCTCACCTACTTTTTTGCAAGAGAGCCCACAGAAGTGCTTGTCCCAGCCACGGGAAGAAAAAGCAGGGAAAAGGGAGGCTCCGGAACAGTCAGGACTTGGTGTACAGAGTGAAGCACAAGACTGCTACATCCAAACAGATGTCATGACACCATCACTTCTCCAAAACACTTGTGGTGTTGATGTTGCACAAGTTGAGAATCACAGCACTGCTGCATTACTGGGACATTGCCTCTCGGTGAACTTACGCAAGCACAGCTCTGCACAAGGCAGGAGCCAGCATGAGTTCCCTGCCATTTCTTTGTGCTCCCTGCAACCAGTGCTCACTTCCCAGAAAAGCAGATGTGCCAGCATGCCTCTCAATGTGGATACAAATGTCTCTTTGCTGACACATGCTCGTTTTCTAGGATTACCCAAGGTAACAGGGTTAGCTGGGCATTATGCAGGTGCTGAGAACACTACCGAGATCATGGAGCTGCAATCGACAGTTCAGGGCAGTCAGGGTGCTCAAGGAAGGAGAGTGAGCATGGCAAAGCAGCACTTACAAAGTGCTTTGCAGGGCCACTGAGGACAGGGGATGAAAGACTATGGTTTCCCATGCAGAGTGCAACTCAGAGCTCTCAGATGAGTGTTTGCAGCAACTCAGTATGAGATAGGCTCAGGCTGAGCTCTACAGGGAAGAGAGTTCAAGGTTATGCAGCTCCAGCAGTCCCTAGCTGGACCTCAACCCATGAATGGCTCATTCACTATTTCTTTGGTGTAGCCTAGAAACTATGGTGACTGTGAAAAGCAAGATTTGAAGCAGTCAGGCTAACGCCTCTTGCAGATTAGCAGGATGTATTTAATCAAACTGAGCCTTAAAATCATCATCCAGACCAGTCCCCATCCCCTTGGTCTGGTTAAGTCACTGCCCCTTACCAGAGATGAGGGACTTAATTTGTTTTAGCCACATTAGAAGAAGCTGAGGTCAAGTCTGCCAGTTCCTAGTAGGTGACATTAAGGATTACAATGCGGAGGTACTTAATTGGGTTTTCAAAGAAAAGGTGAACCTGTTCAAGCCTCACACCACACACCTTCAGATCTTTATGCCAGCTTCAGCTAGAGGTACAGTGAAGTGAGTCTGCCCTGGTACTGCTGAGGGCAAAAATGAAAGAAAAGCCGAATGCACATTTCATTACAAAAAAGATCAACCCGAAAAAGATCAGCATAGGCAGAAGCAGCCTGTCCCTGAGAGAGTGACTGTCAGATGCTGTTGCTGGGTAACAGCCAGCTGATTTTAACACATCCTGCTCTTTAATTCTCATTGATTTCTAAAGTCTCCCAATGATGGCTCTTTTTCGCTTTGCCTGGTGTTTTCACCCAAAACGATGCATGCTCTGGTTCAGCAAATAAGTAATCCACTGACCATATTTTATCCTACCAGATACTGTATATGATGTTTCCTACATTCAGGCAAAGAGATCCTCCCACTACAATCTGACTGGAATGACTGGAACAGTCTTTAAATTGCCTCCTGAACAAGGCAAAGGTAAAGAATGTGTTCTCGTGAAGCACCGGAAGACTTTCAGGATAGAGGAGACCCTCTGTCACAGGAGGTGTCTAAGAATAGCCTGAAACTGGGCTTCCTAAACCCACTTGTGGGTGTCACCATCAACACCACCAGCAGTATCTGATGACACACAGGGACAACCTCCTGCCCTGTGATCCTCCTTAATTTCATGTAACTATTTTTACTAGCACAATACACTGCATGAGGAGGAAGGTGCTCCCACAATAAATTCATACCAGTACCCTTTGTCCATGGCTTATCTCCTTCTCCCTCCCTGCCCCCCAATTTCTCAGCTGTAAACCCTTTGCCTGTAACAATGGCTTCACCCACTATTGTGGTGTATTGGGTCATAGGCTGGACTTGATGATCCTGGGGGTCTTTTCCAGCCTTGGTGATTCTGTGTAAATCACACGTCCACACTAGCATTAATCACCCCCATTGCCAGCCTCACCCTGCTGCAGCAACAGTCTCCACATCCCCTCACTTACCAAAGCCTCTGCTGTAGGTTTAAAGCAGAGATGGCCACAACAGCGACAGCTCTCAGCTCTTGAGCAGCCTGGCACTAGCACAGTGTTGTGTGCAGGAAACACAAGTACTGAAGGAGCAGTACAGGCACCATTGCCACCACTACCTCTGAGCCCTTGTCCCTTTTAGAGATGGGATGCAAACCTCTGGGTTAGGCATATGTATCTCAGAGTTGATTTTGACATAGGTAAGTTTTCCTTAAAGTAGGGAGGAAAATTAAAGACCCTCCTGAGAACCCTTCTGGTTCCATTTTCCTTTTTCATTATTATTTTACTCAGCTTAACATCCAGCGGGCTATTTACACTAGAAACCAGAGCTTCTGACTAGTGTGTTTATGAGCATGGTGGCCTGCACCTCCTCTGACTCTGCCAGCTAAAACTGACAGGCCCTTTATTTCCCAGTTAAGAGAAATCAATCCATTATTGTAGGTGCTGCAAAAGACATTTCAGTGTTTTCTTGCAGTGAGGTTGAAAAAACAACATGAGAACAAAGCTTCAGGGATAATATTAGCATTAGAAGTTTGAGTCCAAGTGTTGACGTTTGCCAGGGATGGCAAGGATTAGCTTCTCAAGCACTTGGCCATGCAGACACAGTGGCTGCTGTGGTGCTCCCTGTTTAAGGAGCCATTTCAGCAGGTACTCAGCAGGCCTGGATGGGAAGGCTGTAAGTAACAGTCCATATTGGTACCACATGTGGATGCAGGTGTATCCTGATGCACATACACACATCCCAGCCAGATCTGGAAACCATGCCATGTGTTTCTTCCTTTTTTCTAAACAATTACATGCACAATCCCTCATAAAAGCAAAACACTAGCCGCAATTGTCCCAAAGTCCAGGATACTAACTAACAGAAACTAACAGAGGATTTTCCAGGATATTTGCAAGTAAATGGATCAACCCACTTCCACATTTAGGTATTTAATTAAATGGCTTGATATTTTGTTATTTTTTGTACCATAGGAAAAACATTTCTCCCTTTGGCAGAGTCCTTCCTTAGATCTCAATCTCTGCCTAACAGGGTTTCTGTGTGCACAAACCTTGAATTGTCTTGGCATATACAAATCACAAGGTTTTGGCTGCCTGATGATAGGAGCTGCGGTGGCTTGTTCCTGTAAACGAGACCTTTCAATGTGTGCACACCAGCCCTATGATTGTGATTGGCATGTGGCTACTTTCAACCAACTTGTTCCACCCATGGCTCGCAAAATGCCAAGAGAAGCATTGTAATATTAAGATGGTTGTGGAAAAGCAGCAGATGCAATAGTGAGGAACAAAAAAAATACTGCTTTATGAAGTGTTTTGGCTCATTTACCCATTCTAAATAATTACTAATGACTAAGTGCCTGGGTTCAGAAACAAAAGTTGTTTGTCTTGCACAGCTTTATGTGTCCAGTTTGGGATGGATAAGGTCCACCAAACCAACACTCACATAGGAAGACAGGAGTCTCTCACAGAAGTAGTTTTCTTTATGTCAGCTAAAACAAGACCAGTTCTCATTAACTCTTTTGTTGTACAGCTGAGATTTATTCAAGTAGTCACTCTATTGCAGGAGGATGAGAAGCATTAGCTTCACTCAGGCTGAACAGAGCCCTCCTTCTTTCTCTCCCTAGAGGGAAAGCTCAGCCTGAACCTCGTACTGTATATAGCCTTCCTTTTTATATTTTGGGGTTCTTCAGTGGAGCATTCGCACAGTGTTTCTCCAGGCCTTGCTCACATACTGTAACAAAAATGCACAAACAACCCCTATGGGTTATTCATGTTTCCATTTTATCAGGTTCCATTTAGCTGCGCAGTAATAGCTTTTAAATTCAGGTAGTGATGTGATGTATGTTCTCACTGTAGAGGCAGCAGAAGCTTAAAGACATAGGGCTGATGCTTCACCACACATAATCTCCTTGGCTGGCCTCTCACATCCACAAGGTTTGGCATTTTTCTCAAGCACTCAGCTTTCCCTTTTTATAAATCTTGTGGTTCAGACATAAAATCAAGTTACTGCCATTTAGAAAGTTTTCCTAATCCTCCTGAGTTGTCAGGACTGCCAAGGTGAAGGTTCTTCATCCACCTCTTTTTCTCTCTAATGTGTTTTACCCTACACTTGCTACAAGTTCAGAATTGAGCTATCTGCTGCCAGTCCTCTCTCAGCTGATGCACATGCAATTGCTCTAACAGAACCACATGCCTGAGACCTCAATGCACTGATTTATGGAGTGTGACATGCTACTGGTTTTCTTGTGCCTATG
This sequence comes from Bucco capensis, assembly GCA_013396975.1. Classification (NCBI taxonomy): domain Eukaryota; kingdom Metazoa; phylum Chordata; class Aves; order Piciformes; family Bucconidae; genus Bucco; species Bucco capensis. Next base: position 228,247 of record VWZO01019260.1, read on the forward strand.
AAGCAGGGTGTAACTAGCTAAAAAAATGATGATGAATGATTGCTTGTCTTTGCAATGATTTTGGCCATAAGAATAAATTATTTCAGAGTAGAAGAATGAGGCAATTATATTTGTAGCCTTTATAGTTGAATGATTTCTATATGTAAGTTAAATTATCGTATTTAAAAGGCAGGAACATCAACTTACAAGGCAATTAACACGTAGGTAGCATTTAAAAATATCCATACTTTCTTTAGTGGCATGTATGAAATGGGGAAAAACAAAAAGGAAATTAAATTTTCTTTCATATTGGATTTATCATACTTTTGTCAGTAGAAGGAATGCTGTTTGCAAGCTTATGGCAATGGGGTTTTAGATGAAAACAGATTTCAAAGTCCTGAGTAAGGAAAAGGGAATTGCAGCTGGTCAATCACTGCATGAGTGAGTGAACAGCACATCTCGCAGTTCTCTGTCAGGTAGTACAAAAAAACCACTTGCAAGTACACTTACCAAAATGTAAATTGACTGTCTCCACCAGCCCTGATAAATCTATCAACTGTAAGAAGCTGTCAGATAGCTTAAACCAAAAGCGAATTTATAGTTAAGCCTCAGGAATGAGCCAAAGCTAAAAATCAAGGAAAAAGGCAGCCATAAATTGCATCATTTGTCTCCTGCAGACATGAAAAGCCATCCCAAGTCTGGCCCATGAGACTGTCCCTAGGATGGGTGGTTGGTGACTCCTGTGACACTGTACACCACATGAACAGCCCTCTGGGTTGCTCTGCTGGAAGAGCACCAGACTTATAATGAAGGGTCCAGGCTTGAGCATGGTCCTGATGGAAGAATTTGCATTTACTACTCAGTGGCAAGATTTGGCACCTGGCCTGACTCCTGAGGAAGGTACCTGCCAAGGCACCCATCTGACTTACCCTTCCTCTGGAAACAGAGAATGAAGGAAGGAGAAGGGGGTCAAAATTTCAGCCTGCGGCCTAGTATGTGGACATCATGTATGTCCTTAGTGGGGTTCTGGGAGAGATCCTGCACCAGGCACTGAGACCAAACAGAGCCAGACATGAGAGAGGCATCAAAGTATGATGAGGGCAATAGAGCACTAATAAATCCCAAGTCTTATGAGACCAGTTTGGTCTGCTCAGTGGGAGTCTTTCTAGAGCACCACAGGATGAGAGGCATTTCCCCCATCAGGAAACTACATTACAAAGTGAGACACCATCTCGCCTTTCTCTCTCATTCCTGGCTCTTTTCATCTTGCAGTAGTTATGCCTCTGAAACAAGACCTTCCTCCTGACAGCAGTGTTAGGCATAGCTCAGTTTCTATGAGTTCATTAATCCAAGTGTCATCTTGTCCTCAAACTCCCCATGGATCTTCTGGTGAGCATTCCAGCACCCAGAGCACACTGATGCTCACAGGTAGGCAAGGGCAGAAAGGAGATAGTGGTTTCAAAGAGCCCCACTATCATCTTAAGAGTCTGTGCCTTTTATCGCAGCCCCAGCCTTACCCTGCATTTTTTGGTATCTGTTTTCAGCAGCAGTTTAAAGATCCCTCTAGCTAAAAGGAAACTTTTCTTAGCCAGTAGCCTGGTGGCAGGTGCAGCTTTGCACGTGGGAAGACAGCAGAGCCACAGCAATACCATCCTGCTGCACAGCAGCCCCAGGGCTGTAGGAGAGTCAGGAGTGCTCAGGGGTGGGTGGGTGATTAAAAGTGAGCTAAACCAGGCTCAGAATACTGAACAATTAGAGACAATCCAATCTAGGAATGTGGAGAAATAATCAGTGATGAGCTGCCCCAGAGTCAGTTGTGATAAGCCATGTGGAAACCTCTGCCACAAGAACCTATGCTGCTGGTTGCAACTGCACCTATGCCTGTGCTCTTTGTCCTTGTGTAGCCACAACAGTGTCAGAAAGGCAAAATGGGAGGTTTTACCTCTCTTTGAGCTTTTTCCTCTCCATGAAAAGTGCTGCCACATATGCTTGGCTTAATAAACCCAATTTGACTTCTGTATGGAGCAGTTCATTAAAAAAAAGCACAGCAGAGGAGAAGCATGGAAAGGCAAATGTTGCTGAGATTCACCAGTGACACTAAAGAGCCCCAGACTCATGATCAAAGGTGTTCCTATGAAGTTTGTCACATGCCAGATGTTAAACTTCAGCCTGGTATAATTGGCTTCAAATTCAGAAAAAGACATAGATAAATTGATACATTATGCTATAAGGCAACAAAGACATTCAAGAGAAGTGAGAGAAAATGTTGGAAAAATTTCAAATACTTTTACTGGGATACGCTTTCAAATTATGTCTTTTTTAATTCTTTATCTTTTCATTTTTAAGTCAAAAACTGTATATACAAAAGATCTGCAGACACTGTCAGGTGTTTTTATTTATGTGTGTATGTTTTTAAAAAGAAAATCAGTATGAGAAATAGTGATCAAAACAAAGGTAGGGCTATTTTTTTTGTCAGAAATCACTTTTCATTCCGCATTGGTCTCAAGCCTGCACTTGAGTGTGTTCAGATGAGCCCCTCTATGCCTGAGCAGTGCCACTTGACTGCAAGAAACACCAAGGACAACACATTTTTTCTATTATGCAAGAGCTTCTAGGATTTTTCTTGCCTAATACAGGGAAAATCCACTGAAATGAGAAGTCCCAGCAGAGGATCTAAGAATTCAAGGCACCAGTGTAAGTTTTTTCTGAACTCATTCAGTACACAGGTCCAGCAACTGAGAATGTCACAGGCTGTGATATATGGTTGAATTAAAAATAGTTTTACTATCCTTAGAGTGGGCAAGTAAGGCTCAAGCAGCCTCATTAATGATCTTATCTATTTTATAGGGTTTCATATGGCTCCTTGCATGCATGAACTTTGTCTTGCCTAATATCTACAGAATGACTGTGACATGTTGTACGTGCAAAACTTAACTCCCAACACACCTGCAAAACCTCTGCCTGCATCCAGGTTCCCCATGGCACCGGGATCCCAGGGTAGGGGTCACGTGGCTCTTGTGGCAGCATGACCTGCATCCCACTCTTCAAGCTTGTCACCCTCAAAATACCATTTGGCTTGTAGGCCATCCTTTGAGGCACTACCCTTTGCTGTTGAGAGGGGTTAGAAATGGCAAGTAAACCTATGGATTGTACCTGCTGCTGGATAATTGTTGGGCTTAGCAAAACTGGGACATCCTCAAGAAAAAAAAATCTATATGGAGGGAGTGAATGGTAAATAGCTACAGCAGAAATGCCTGATCAGTTATAGCTGCAAAGCCCCCCAGCTCTGGAGCATGCAGCTGTGAATAGAAGGGGCCCACAGCTACCTCACTGTCAATTCTGACTCTTTGTGGTGTTCTTTAAGAATCTAGGCAGAGAAGATTTAGGCATTATTGTATGTGTATTGCTCATGGACAATGATGTTTGTCATTTCACTGAGAATTTATCTGCGTTTCCTGGTGCTGGGGCTTTTTAGAATCACAAAATGGTTTGGGTTGGAAGGGACCTCTGGAGGTCATCTAGTCCAACCCCCTTGCAGAGGGCAAGGACATCCCCAACTAGATCAGGGTGCCCAGAGCCCTGTCAAGCCTCACCTTGAATGCCTCCAGGGATNCATCGTGCGCTGTTTGCTCATGTCCAGTTTCTCATCCATCAGCACCCCAAGTCCTTTTCTGCAGGGCTGCTCTCCATCTTCTCATCCCCTAGTCTGTATTGATAGAGGGGATTGTTCCGACACAGGTGCAGGATCCTGCACTTGGTCTCATGAAGTTCACCTGAGCCTACCTCTCCAGCTTGTCCAGGTCCTTCTGGATGACATCCCACCCCTCCAACTTATCAACAGCACCCCATAGCTTGGTGTCATCTGCAAACTTGCTGATG
>VWZO01019260.1:232667-297301 GCA_013396975.1 Bucco capensis
TAGGACTCTGGGGTGCATCTCATCAGGTCCCATAGACTTACGTATGTTCAGGTTCCTCAGGAGGTCAAGAACCTGATTTTCACATACAGTGGGAGGGAATTCACTGCCCTGGTCCCCACCTTGAGGTTTTTTAATTTGGGAGGTGTTAGGAGAGAGGTTGCCAGTGAAGATGGAAGAAAAATGTTGTTGAGAAGCTCAGCCTTCTCCTCATCTGTTGTTATTAGTTCTCCATTCTTGCTCTTCAGGGGGGGAATGTTTTCTTTGACCTTCCTTTTTTCATTGATGTACCTGTAGAATCCCTTCTTGTTATTCTTTGCATCCTTTGCTAAGCTGAGCTCTAGCTGTGCTTTGGCCTTCTTGACTTCATCTCTACACCATCGGGCAGCATCCTTATACTCTTTCCAAGATTCCCAAGCATACCAAGTAGACTGGTTTGTGAAGAAAACAGACATATAGGTATCAGAAAGGGATTAGTCCTTTCCCTCCCCAACCAGTGCCTGCAAGAACAATACACAAACACAGAGCATGGTCACACAGAGGTGTAGCACAAAGATGTTGTGCTCCCCACCTCCCATATGAGCTCTTCATTCCTCCAAGCCATTGAATTCACTATCTTCCAGGTTTGCAGTCTTTGATAAAAATATGAGAAAATAATTGCCACTTCTCTTTCCAGAGCCCAGGAAAAAGGTCCCTAGCAAACAGGCATTCACTGTAGGCTGGCTCAGCAGCAAAACCAATAACCAGCAAAATCAGTGAACATTGGCAGATCACTGCTAAAGACAAGCCAAAGAAGAAATAAAAGTTTTGGTAGATTGTCAATGCTGCTTCTTGTTCTCTACATGGCTGGTAGACAGAGAATTCTTCTTCTAGTTTGACCAAACCAGCACAGTCTACAGTGTTAAACTGATAGGGAAAAAACCTCCTGAAAAGAATAAATTTGTAATTAATTTCAATGTGGTAATAGATTTCAATTCTTTTCTTTCTGGTCATTCTGTCAAAGAAATTTTCAACTATTTTGGTGTGAAATCCTGAGAAAAGATATTTCAAAATTCTAGAGTCAAAAATTCCTAGGAATCTTTGTACAGGATGCAATCAATCAGCTTCTCCTGATAAGCAGGGAATAATTCAGTTACTACATTTGCCACATCTGCTAATGTCAAAGTTGCCTAATTTTCATGCTAAAGATTTCTTACCTTAAGTAATATTTACTGGGTTTTGGCACTGTTTGAAAGATACAAAAAAAAACCCACAGGGAAAACTACCATCATACAAAACTCTTATTGGATTCTCAAAATAGTCTGAAAAAAAATAGGAAAAAATTTCTTAAATGCCACAAATTAAATAATAATGCCATGAGGTTCTCTTCTAACTGCATTTTGCTTCTTCAGACAAATAGACACACTTATGTTTTCAAGCACTTCTCTGCAAACATGAGGATTAGAAATGAATACTTTACTTTTAAAATGCAATTAAGAGAAGTAAACAAATAGCTCCAGCTTCAGTTGGCATATATCAGCATAGTCACACTGGTGGAATTACAATCTATGCTGAATTGGTTCAGTTAATAATCACAGGTTTTCACTATACATCTTTTTGTCACTCTATGTATTTCACATGCTGCTTCTTTCCCATGTGTAATAAATTCTAAAGAATTAAGAATGCTTACAAACACTGTGCTTATCCTGGGACTCTTTTCTTTTAACCATAAGTGATGCAGTTACAGGCTAGGAAAAGGTCTTCTCTTAGTATCCATACATATTTTAATAAACTTTCTCAAAGCTTAAATGATTAACTCAGGGTCTCGCTCCGCTCTTGCAACACATCACAACGATTTGCAGTATAACAACAGTACCATATGACATCAGGTTAGGTCAGAATTAGCCCCACAGGCTCTAGTGACCTGATATGGACCTGGAAGGGGTAACCAGCAGAGTCATGCGAGTGCCAACACCTCCATTTCTACCCCTTTGCTAGTCCTGCCTTGGTTTGGTTGCCTTATTCCTCTTCCTCCTTTGATTCTCTCAGATGCTTGAAAGGGAAAGATAGGGGGAATGGTGCTGGACTCCAGCCTGAAGCAGCTAAAGTCTCTTTGGCATTAACATGTGTAGACCTGTTGGTTCTCAGCAGGCACTGTGGATTCTGTGTGCTATTTTCTCACTTGACCCCAGAGATAGTCCTTCTATTCTCAGAAAAAAATGGCCCAGATCTCAGACTAGAAGAACTGAAGGTAAATCAAAATTCACAGATTTCTGAAACCTTGGCACTCAGGTTTTGCCCTTTTTAGGGAGTTTGGTCTGGTTTTCCTTTCTCTATCACCATTGTTGGGACAGAAGCAAGCTGAAGTGGTGTAAGAGGACTCCTCACAAGTTTCGTTTTCTCAGTATATTTATTCTGTAACTTTAATTTGCTCATAGCATTTTATAGCCACAAATAATGTAACTGTTCAACTGTCTTTTGATGCATAGCTACCAAAGTAGCAGAGCAGTGTTATGCGAAAGGCCTATTTTGCATCAGCTATAATCCCTTTTAAATGGAGGGGTTCAACCCATAATTTCCTACCCTATACTACTGACCTTCATTTTTGTTTAACTTTTATGCTGAAAGTATCTTATTTCAAGTATTTCAGCATAGTAATAATTCTACATGTGCTTAGAAATTCCAATTATAATATAATTTTAATGAGTTTAGTGCTATTTTAAAGGCTGGCTGAGTTTACCGGTTTTTCCTCTTCTTTTATAAAAAGCAAATTCCAGTTGTGAGTTCACAAGTTGTAATAGAAAGGCAATATATATCAAATCTTTGTCCTGGGCTAAGTAAACTAGAATAACAACCTACAGTTTATGAAGAGGAATTTTTTCTACAGATTCTTTATTTCTGCTTCGCCAGACAGAAATGATTTTCTGATTTATTCTTCCTCCCTTTCCAGAGGTTCTGTTTCAGTAATAGACCAGGTTCTACTCACTGCCACACAATGATCACAAAATGCTTGCAACTCTTAAGATTATGATTTACTGTATTGGGTTTGGCTGAGATGGAGTTAATGTCCCCATAGCAGTCCTCAGAAGCGCTGTGCCTTGGGTTGAAGATAACCTGTGATGTTGTGACTGTTGCAAGGCTGGCACAGCACCAAGGGGATGGGGTGGACAAGATCTTGGGAGGGGACACAACTGAGACAGCTGACCCAAACTGACCAAAGGGCTATTCTATACCATATGACTTCAGCTCAGTATAAAAGGGGGAAGGATGAAGTATCTGTGGGAAACAACTTGGCCTTGGCCCTTAGGTACATGGGCATCGACATGATGTACCTTTACAACCAGATTCTCTACCCGAGCAGCAATGTCTTGCCATAATTCAGCAGCCCAAATAGGTTGGCCTTTGTGCTGCCAGTTCCCTTGCTTCCACTGCTGCAGCCATCCCTATAGGGCATTTGCCACCATCCAGGAGTCAGTATAGAGATAGAGCACCGGCCACTTTTCTCGCTCAACAATTTCTGGAACCAGTTGGACGGCTTTCACCTCTGCAAACTGACTTGATTCAACTTGTCCTTCAGTATCTTCAATGATGACTTGTGTGGGACTCCACACAGCAGCCTTCCACTTTCGGTGTCTTCCCACGGTATGACAGGACCCATCACTGAACAGAGCACATTGCCTCTCACCTTCTGATAGCTGATTATAGGGTGGGGCCTCTTGGGCACGTGTCACTTCTTTCTCTGGTGATATCCCAAAATCTTTGCCCTCTGGCCAGTTCATGATTATTTCTAAGATTCCCGGGCAGCTGGGGTTCCCTATCCGAGCCTGTTGTGTTATCAACGCAATCCACTTACTCAGGTGGCATCGGTCGCATGGTGTGTAGAAGAGATCTTTCCTTTAAATATCCAGCCCAGCACTGCCAGTCAGGGTGCCAGAAGGAGCTGTGCTTCTGTACTGATGACTTCTGAGGCAGCCTGAACTCCTTCGTATGCTGCTAGCATCTCCTTTTATACTGAGCTGACACCATATGGTATGGAATAGCCCTTTGGTCAGTTTGGGTCAGCTGTCTCAGTTGTGTCCCCTCCCAAGATCTTGTCCACCCCATCCCCTTGGTGCTGTGCCAGCCTTGCAACAGTCACAACATCACAGGTTATCTTCAGCCCAAGGCACAGCACTTCTGAGGACTGCTATGGGGACATTAACTCCATCTCAGCCAAACATTTATGCAAGATTTTCAATCATGTGCAGTACATTCTAGTATAGAAGTCATGACAGTTTCTAGGGGAAGAGCTAGCAACAGAATTAAAAATCAAGAAATGGGAGAAAAGATGACACTCACTTCATGCTACTGCTTGGCCAGGAGGTTACAGCACAGAATCACACAGAATCACTGAATCACTAAGATTGGAAGAGAGAAGATTCTACAACCTCTCTGGACAGTCTGTTCCTGTGCTCCATCACCCTCAAAGAAAAGAAGTTTTCCTTTACGTTTAGGTTCCTCTGTTCAAGTTTGTGCCATTGTCCCTCATCCTCTCACTGGGCACCACTGAAAAGTCACTGTCCCCATCCTCATGATATTTATCTTTGAGATCTTTATAAGCATTGAGAAGACCCCCTCTCAGTCTTCTCCAAGCTAAACAGCCCTAGGTCTCTCAGCCTTTCCTCATAAGAGAGATGTTCCAGTTCCCTCACCATCTTTGTAACCTCTGCTGGACTCTCTTCTGAAGTTCCCTGTGTCTCTTGAACTGAAGAGCCCAGAACTGGACACAGTACTCCAGATGTGGCCTCACTAGGGCAGAGTAGAGGGGGTGGAGAACCTCCTTCGACCTGTTGGTGACACTCTTAATGCATTGTCTTGGCCACAAGAGAACAGTTGCTGGTTCATGGTCAACTTGTTGTCCACCAGGACTCCCAGGTCTTTCTCTGTAGAACTATTTTCAACAGATCAGCCCCTAACCTGTACTGCTGCGTAGGGTTATTCATCCCTAGGTGCATGACTTTATGTTTGGCCTTGTTGAAATTCATGAATTTCCTCCCCACCCAACTCTCCAACCTGTCCAGGTCTCGCTGAACAGTGGCAGAGCCTGACAGCGTCAGTTTTGAATCCTCAACAAACTTGCTGAGCGTATACTCCATCCATTCATCCAGGCCATTGAGGAAGATGTTGAACAAGACTGGACCAAGTAGTGACCCCTGGGGAGCAACACTAGCTACAGGCCTCCAACTAGACTCTGCACTGCTGATCACAACCCTCTGAGCTGTGTCATCAGCCAGTTCTCAATCCACATCACTGACCACTCATGTAACCCACACTTCCTAAGCTTTCCTATGATGATGTTTTGGGAAACAGTGTCAAAAGCTTTGCTGAAGTCCAGGTAGACAATATCTACTGTTCTCCCTTCATCTACCCAGATAGTCACACCATCATAGAAGTCTATCAGATTGGCCAAGCATGATTTCCCCTTAGTGATGGTCTTCTTCCTCTCCACATGCTTAGAGATGTCTCCCAGAATGAGCTGTTCTATCACCTCTCCAGGGTTGGAGATGAGGCTGGTTGGCCTGTAATTTCCAAGGTCCTCCTTCTTGCCCTTTTTGATGACTGCAGTGACACTGGCTTTCTTCCAGTCTTTAGGCACCTCTCCTGCTCTCCACAACCTTTCAAAAATTATGAGGAGCAGGTGAAAAAAAGCTCTTGTTTTTAAACAGAGTATAAGGGAGAATTCTGCTGGAGCTGAGCCATGCATTCTGGTGCAATAAATTTCAGCCTTTTAGCAGTTAAGCCTGGATTCTGACTTTCCATGATCATGACTCCTAAAAAGCAAGAGAAAGCAATAAACTCATAGATATAAACTTATGTGAGGCTAGATGAGTCACCAGAAAATACCATGAGGGAGCCCTCCTGGAGTGATAATTCTGATTTAGATGGATTAACAAGATTTTTCCATCTCCAACTTCCATCTTTTCACTAAGATTTTCCATAGTTTACTAAGAGTGCTAATTCACAGCATTCCCCCACATACACACTATTCTTTAGAAAATGTAATATTGGCATTGTCAGGAAAACAGATGTAGGTTTTCCTGAGACCTTGTCCTCATTCAGGTTCATCTGCTCCCTCTTCCTCAGAGGGGTGTGGAGCAGTCTTTAGCATGACTATAGATGCTAACTACAGATGGGACAGGGGGGTTGGACTAGATGACCTCTAAAGGTCTCCTCCAGTTCTAATCATTCCATGATTCTATGCATAGTTTTGAACAACAGGGGGGAGCTCATTTTGGACTCTTTTCTGGTCTTTTCAGTATTTTCCCCAACTTCTTTATCATTCCCAGCCCAAGATTATCTGGCTTGATTTCTAGTTGTCCTGCAAACCCCCATACTCAGGGAGAAGAAACAATCCACAGCTGGTATGTTCCTTAGCATCTTTGCCAATCAAAACATACAATTTACCATTTACTGGTAACATGGTTATCATGACTCAGGTCACTTGGCTCCTCTGTTAGGTCCCTCTGGCATGTAAAGGGAAATTCACACTAGTGAAGTAAAAAGTAATCAAGTTATTAAATATTTATTTGAATATTTAAATCTTTGGTTGCAGAGAAGTGTCCAGGGAGACTTAGCAAGGGAGCTTACTTAACAAGGGGGCTTGCTGAAACCACACCTGCAGACATCACTCTTGCAATCTGCTGACACATTTGCTGAATGCATCTCTGTAAAAAAAAAGGTGAAACTCTGTATTGCAAGAGTATAAATATACAAAAATACAAATAAATCCTTTCTAATTTGGGACTGCAAGACAACGCAGGTGGAACAGGAAATCAAATTACCAATGATACCACATGTGGTTATGGGGAAATTATTCTCCTATTAGTCAGACAGACTCTGGGTAATAAGCTGGAAGTCAAATGCAATGATCCAGATCTTGACTGGAAATGGAGTGTGACCTGTCATGTCTCACACACTGAGCATTTTCAGACTTACACAATCCATGCTCTTCAGGATCTTCAGATGTGAGCTGAACCTTGCTGATTTTCAGAGAAGCTGTGTTTCAAGCACAGGCTCAGCAGCTGGGAGACCATCTGGCCACAGTGTTGAAAGAGTTACAGTCCATCCTCTTCATGCAACTGCTGTGAGCTTAGGCAACATGTTTTTATGTGCCTCCTTATGACACTGTCTCCTGCCATGAAGCAGAAGAAACCTTGCAGTTAAAAATTAGAAAGGTAAAATCAAAAGCACCTACTAGATGTGCTAAGCAAACAAAACACGTTTTTTCCTTCTTTCAAATGAAAGCTCTTGTATCATAAGAATTATTCCAACATTAAAAAGAGAACTTACAGAAAATCAAAACCCAGGCAGGAAATTCAGCAGAGGAATATGTTTTGATCCCTCCAAAAGATTTCATTTTAAATGAGGTCTTAAACACATAAGGGCAGGAAAAAAAACATTAATTTTACAGTTCTATTTGTTTAACAAACCAAATAGGCAAGGCTCTTAAAAATAATATGTTCCTAAGGCAGGATCAAGTAAATCAGTCTAATGCCTGGAAAAGGAGGCAGTTTATTCAGAACTGGGAAAATCTTCTTAGGAAGACTTCACTGGCTTGTCTAGATGAGAAAGAATAATATTGTGACAATACGAAAGTGTTTCTTTTCTCCTTTGTCCATATAAGTTCTAAGGGAATGGTTTTTTTTCTTATATAACTGAATGTTAGAAATTTGTCTATACAAATCTGAACTGACATGAGTGACAGAGGTCCCTTCCTGTGAAGTTGTTCAAGATTCAAATCCCTTTTCCTAATGAGTGTCTTCTTATTAATGGCAAGGAGGTAAGTCTAATAGAAGAGAGCCATTCCATGAAACAATCAATACCCATTGCTTGCAGTGCTCAGTTATTCTTAGAAAATCAATCCTGATTTTCTAAGAAAATAGACCAGATGCTGGTCACTGGCACCACTGAGTTCTTAATCTCACAGCTGACATTGCCCACAGGAATTGTCACTTTTGTGCTGGACTGATTGGAAAAATAAAAAGTACTATATTCAAGGACTCATTAGCACACAGTTAATTATATTCATAATGCCACTCTGGCACAGCTGTGTACCAATGCAAATAATGTCTTTCAAAAACTAAGTTAAAATTTTTAAAAATCCCTAACTCAACAGAAGAAAAACAATATTTTTAAAAATTTCATTCTTGGCAAAAGTCTAGTCTTTAGGAAGCCAACAAATAAGTAAGTTTAAGTAAGTTAAATAAGCTTTCAGGATGTCCTTAGTTTCTTCTTCATTAGGGGCATTACAAATTAAAATTGGAAATATTCCACACTTCCCTAAAACATCTCATCAATCACAGACTTGTGTTTATGTTGACATCTTTTTCTTTTCCCTCCAAATAAAAGAAGTTGGCTAAACTGAGCATCTGCCTAGAGCCAATCTTTTCCCCAAAGGAACCTGGTGCTTATTGGAGTGAAATGAAACTACTGGTTTCCAGCAAATATTTGAGCAGGGAATAGGAATAAAGAAACTCCTTCAGCATAAAATGTAATTGCTTGATCAATTTAAACACTCACATAAGCCTTCCTCTTTCTCCAGAATGGCAATAATTATAACTTTAAGCCTCTTGAGAGTAAGTCTTTCTCCTTACTGCCTAAGAATTCAGATTAGGGCTATGGATATGCTTACTACATGTTCAATATATGTCATAAAAAAATTCCATACCTGAGAAGAATTTTCAAGCAATGAGGGACCCACCCTGCAGAAAATGAACAAAGTACACAGGAAGGAGATTTGTTTCATTCTCTTTATCCATTGCACATGAAAGAGAAGTAAACTCAATTGAAGAAGGGAAAGGAAGGCTTAGAGTAGAATGTATAACAGCATCTGGCTGATCTTTAGGATCGAATCCTGCTACGGGACTTAGGATCCTAAACCTCACTACATTCTTCCATAATTTGTTTTTAAAATTAATAAAAAGTACAATGCAAAAAATTTGGACAAGAAAGGACAAATCAAGAATGTAATGCCTCCATCTTTGTGCAGGAAAATACTAGAAAGTCAACAAATACTAGAAAGTTAAAATAATTCTCATTTGCCTCTTTTGAGAAAAAGGAGGACATATTTGCAGGCAGCACTGAGCACAGGTGAGAGACATACAGGGACAGAGGCTCTGCTTGTCATTTTGCATTTACTTTGCTTTTGCCAGTTATCATTCCATCTAAGAGAAGGACATTCTAATTAAACCCACATCCTAAGGACTTCGCTGCCAGCATCCAAGCTTGCTAGGCCCTGGCAGATGAACCTTAGGACTAAAGGGTGGGTCCAGCTCTGCGCATGCTGTGTCTCACCTAAAAAATCCATTGCACAGGCTCAAGGGTGAGCCAGTTATCACCAGAGCCTCTAAATGTGCCCAGGGCAGTGCAAGGCTTCCTGAGCCTTGATTATACTGAGCTTCCCAGCATCCACCTCATCCCCAGGCCTCCTAGACTCAACAAATGGGTGACCATGACCATGGCCATGGGGTCCAGCATGCCCCACTGAAGATGTGTCTGCAGGGAAACATGGAGAGATCCTCTCCAGCTTTTACTCAGTTTGGCAGCTAAAGCACATGTGAAACATGAGGCTGTTCTTCAAGGTCCTCTTGGCTTGAACAAAATGAAGACCATTTCACTTCAGCTGAGTTCAGGTCACATGTGAACCATCCTCCTGTTGCCCTAGGTTAGGAAGTTTAGGGGTTCTATATCTGATCCTGACCTTTCATCATCCAACCCATCAAAGAGGTTCACATGCCATTTCCTCACTCCTTTTTCTTTTCTCAAATCTATTTCATCAGTCTGCCTTGTTTCAGGGACTTGGCTATTGCCATGGGTTGCACACTCCAATCATAACAGTTGGTTTAGATTCAGCACACAGAGCTGAGGATGGAGGAGGATAAGGAGGGATGGAGTTGATCTTTGCTGCTGCTGTCAGCACTGCTCTCTATGCTTTCTTCCCTCTCTGTCCCACCAGTGCCCCCTCCATCCCTCTAGGCCTTGGCTTTGAAATCCATCCCAATGAAATGACTGTCAGGGAGTTGAGATGACATTACGCTTACGAACTGTGTGCTCCATGAATGTTTTATGTTTAAAACTTTTGCCTACAGACCTGATAAATGCTGACATGTAGAGGATGTGGCAAGGTTTGCTTATTGTGTACAGTGAGAGCAACCAGCATCAGCCACACTTCACTTCCTTTCTGGACAAAATTTTGAAAACAAATAAATCTCCAGCTACTAATAAGCTCACTGAGAAGTTCTCCTCCACACTTGGGCATGTCTTGATAAGATCTCATCATTGCTAGGGCCAAGTCTTTTGGTAACTTTATGTTCCCTTTTTCATTTGCTATCAAAGAAAGTGACCATTTCAATGCTCTTGGACCTGAGGATGCACACCATGTCATTCTTCTGGTCAAAGGATACTAGGCTTACTGAAGACAGGGCCACAGCAATGGATAAAAATTGTCACAGCCACAACTGAACTGTTCTGCTCACAACTAGACATCTTTTATTTTGGGTTTTTTTTTCAAGGTCATACACATTTGTTATACAGAGAATACTGTCACTTCTTGAGAGGAGATTGACACTGATCATAGATAGCTGAAGGAAACCTGCAGGCACTCAGTTTTAGCCTGCATTTCAGACCTAATTTGCCACTTAGATATGCTGTGCCTGTCTTTCTCAGGCACTCACCACACCTGTTATCCTTGTCAGGGAGCACATCCAGACAGCTCTCTGGCCAGCCAGCCCATTGAGGCAAAATTATGAGCAGGTTAGTGCTCAAATAACTGTTCCACCATGTAGTTTCATGCCCTGATCATTAATTCTGCATGAGTAAGGTTTGCTGAGCCATCTATGGAGCATCTGACCTTGCTAGAGTCAGCTGGTCTGAAATTTCCAACCTCATGAGCAGAAGCAGCTGAAAAGTGGCTGCCTTTCAGGTTGTACTTTAAGCTAGGTTTGCTCTTCTATCTGGACATCTCCCTCACTTGAAAATTTAACACTGCCTGTATGTTCATTTCTTTAGGCAGCACCTCTTCATCCTAGGATGCACTATGGCTTTGTTTGGTTCATTCATGCAATCTGGAAGACCTCTTAAAATTGCAAATAGTGTCATCACATGGCCTTTTTTAGCACAAGTTGAAATACAGGAAATTACACTGAAACTTAAGAAATTGTATTTTTTTTTACTGTGTGGCTGACAGAATATGGGAAGATGTTGCCCAAAGAGGTTGTGGCATGTCCATCCTTTCAGATGCTCAAAACCCAACCGGACAAGGCTCTGAGCTCCCTGCTACAGATCACCCTGCTCTGAGCATGGAGGTTGAACTAGATGATCTCCAGAGGTCCATTTCCACCTCAGCCATTCTGAGATTCTGGTTTACTTTAGCCATTTCATGCACATAGGACAAAAGAAGAAAATGAGATATGTATCCACACTCTACAATGGTCATTAATAGTCCTAGTTAATGATTTATTTCATGCTTAATGTCAGATTTGAGGACAAATAGATCCTCAAGGAACAGGGAGGGAGGGTTGTGTGGCATTAGAGCAACAAAAACATGAAAAAATCTCATGTAATGATTTTGAAGTCTGTACTAAATCAGAATGCAAAGCATACACTGATGAAGTTTTAAATTAAAAAACTTACAGATATTCACTACTTCAAAAAAAATGTTGATTTGGTTTTTCTAGACTAAAAATCTTTTTTCTGCTGCTATCAGTGAAGTATCCTTAATGAAAACAAATTTTCTGTGGATATTTGATGCCACCTAAAAGTAAGAAGAGAAATTATTGTTCCTATTCAGATTTTGGTTTCTGTGATGCAAGCTGTCACTGACAATGATGTTATATCACCATTTCCACAGTGTATATTTATTCAGCACTCACATATCCTGACTGGGTTGTAAAATTTGATTAATTCTTCTACATCCCATATGAAAATGCCAGGGTCACTTGCATTATGAGACTACAATGACAATTACTTGCATATTGTTTGTACTTCCATAAATAAAATGTAATTCCCCACTCCACGTCTCAAAATGTCTACTGAAGTATTGGGTAGCAATTTCATGTATTTAATACAATATTTGCATTATTCCAGAATACCTTCTGTAATGCTTGTGTTTCATTGAACCGAAATTACCTACAGTATATTTTTAATCATAAGCAAGGAACCATTACAAGTAGCAGCAAATTAACCCCATGTATTGCCTTAAGATGAGCAAAATATTTGGTGAACGATGTGTTACTGAAGTCAACTGAGACAGCTTTCAAAGAGATATTGTAAGTAATATGTATAACTTCACCCTCATTAGCAGTAGCATAAAAGCTGGGAAAATCTGTTAAAATATACTCAATAAATAATTACCTTATTTTCCCACAGCTGTATTTTTTGTCTCTTGCCTAATATTTTTAATCACTCTGGAAGACAATTCCCTTCTATTTATTTGCATCTTCATCTATAAACCAGAATATCAGATGGTATCAGGATGGACTTTGGAGCAAAGCTCATTAAATATTGTTAACGTATCCCTTCAGTCCCTAAATGACTGAAATGTCTTTTAAAATTAATGTGAGGTTACTCTGTGAGAGTATTATTGCACTGCACTTTTCGTCATTGTTCCAGACACCATTAACCACAGTGAACAAATATATAGTGAGAAACTGCAGAGCATGAGAAGAAGGTCCCTGAAATGCACAGAAATATTTAACATTGGTGATGCTTCACTATATTACTCTATAATTATTATATTGATAGGTATTTGCTGAAAATGTTGGCACATAATTTTTATTGTGGGTTTTAGCACATATAATCACGGATATTTTTTTCCTTCTTCGGGGAAATGAGAGCAAAAACAAAAGGGAAAAAAATAAATAAAAAATGCTATTAGCTATAGAGAGAAATAGTCTATCCTTTGCCTCTCCAGAGTACAAAAGGTGGCATAAATGGGGCAGGCCCTGCACAATACTCTTAAAAGTAGAACATGTGGGAAGATGAAGGACATGTATACTACGTCCATTTCTGGAGCCCTCAATACAGAAAGGACATNACTCATAGGCCTCAATGGAACAAAATCTTTAGTAGGTTTTTGGAAGGTTTCTAACTATGTGAAGCAGACATTTATACAAATAGCTCATGAAATTCCTTAGGCAGGATAACCTTCAAGACCTAACAGCCCTGATGTGTCAGGGTGTAATGTAGTTACCATCTGGGTCTGTAACCTCACTTTCTGCAGACCACCACTCACAAATTGTAATGTGCTTTGGGGTCAGAGGCTTCCTTTGGGGTGAAAGGCTATCCCCAGTGTGGTGCCAAGCCAGGCAGGGACTTAAGAGCCTGGCTTATGCCTGGCACAGCAGGAATATGTCAAAGCAGAATCTGCTGTGTGCTGGGGACCTCCTCATGCACCTCAGCACAAAACTCTGGCTGCAGGTGTCAAAAAGCCAAGCTGGGGCTGAAAGCCCACACAGCTGGTGGGGAAGCCCAGGGAAATATGTGTACCCTGATCTGGTCCCACAGCTTGCAGCCAATTGGTGTCATGGGGAGTGAGTCTGGGGGCTATAAAGGCACTCTACACCCCTTCTGCCCTTCTGGCAATGTGGGGTACACAAGAGGTGCATACCCCTAGAGAGAACATAGAGTCCCTGCCTGAGATTTTCCCAGTAATCTTCACACCTTCCTCAGACCACACTGCACAGTCCTTCCACTCAGTCAGCTGCTGAAATGTCTGTGTTCCTCTGCTGCCCTTTGCTTTCTGCACTGCTGCCAACTCAAGAAGCCCAGCTCAGATTGCAGTGTCATGGTCCCTTCAAGAACAGTGGGTTTTGTTCTGTGTCCTTTCCTCTGGGGTTGAGGTTTAAACCATTTGGATGCAATTTAGGCTTAGAGAATCTGGGCCGCTTTAGAGAGCTGTGAGCACAATGAGAAACCAGTATTATTTATGAGGTGATCAATTTGAAGTTTATTTTATTTCATGACACTTTTATAAAATGGCATGTTCTCATGTTTCAAATAATACGTATTTTAAATAATTACATTATAGGACCTTTTTCTTCTATATACAATCCTAGAACTTATGTTAAAAAGGGGGAACAGGTTCAAAATGTCTCTGAAGCAAGTTCTTCAGTCCCAGGCATTACATCAAGACCAAAGGAATTTGTTGTCCCATTTATAGACAATACTTCCGTGTATGATTATTTTACATAGCCCTGGAATTCCTGGATGACAGACTTTGAGTTTCATGAAACCGTTAGTTTCTGAGCCACATTCTAAACTAACTCTGAGGTGTCATAATGTCACAACATATCATATTGTAGTTTGGCTTGGCTTAGGACTCCATTCCCTTTTTTATAAGAATATTTTAAGAATTATTCTAGATACGAGTACAGACTGGGTGAGGAACTCATTGAAAGCAGCCATGCAGAGAAGGACTTGGGGATCATGATAGACGAAAAGCTGGATATGAGCCAGCAATGTATACTCACAGCCCAGAAAGCCAACTGCATCCTGGGCTGCATCAGGAGAGGCATGAGCAGCAGGTCTAGGGAGGTGATTCTGCCTCTCTGCTCTGCCCTCGTGAGGCCTCACCTGGAGTACTGCATCCAGTTCTGGGGTCCTCAGCATAAAAAAGATGTGGACCTGTTGGAGTGAGTCCAGAGGAGGGACACAAAGATGATCAAAGGATTAGAGAACCTCCCCTATGAAGACAGGCTGAGACAGTTGGGGTTATTCAGCCTGGAAAAGAGAAGGCTTTGAGGGGATCTTACAGCAGCTTTCTAGTACCTGAAGGCGGTTTATAACGTAGAAGGGGAGAAACATTTTAGCTGGTCAGGTTGTAATAGGACAAGGGCGAATAGTTACAAGCTGAAGGAAGGGAAATTTAGATTGGAGATTAAAAGGAAGTTCTTTACCCAGAGGATGGTTAGGCACTGGCACAGGTTGCCCAGAGAGGTTGTGGATGCCCCATCCCTGGCAGTGTTCAATGCCAGGCTGGATGTGACACTGGGCAACCTGGTCTAGTGATTGGCATCCCTGCCCATGGCAGGGATGTTGGAACTAGATGATCTTTAAGATCCCTTCCAACCTGGCCATTCTATGATTCTATGATAATATTGGGTATGTAAAGGATTAGTGCTGATATGCCATTATACATAGAATAATCTCAGAAATCTACACTGAATTAATCCTTAAACTAAAGTCAAGGAAGATTCAAAAACTTTCTGGTTAATCATTTGAGCTTCTGCTTAGTTCAATACTACCACAGATGCTGCTTTATTGTAGATGCCATGATGAATTTCAGACCTTGTTGAAAAGTAATAAGAGTTTGTTCTGAAAGTGTCTTACTGACGAAAAAGGTCCAAGGTACAAGAGAAGGAATTCAGCATTCAATATTTTTCCATGCAAAATCTTTCAGGGATTGATCCAGAGTTGATGAAAGCATTTCATGTACTTCCACTGGTTGCAGAGGAGTTTGGATCAGCTTTTAAGAGTGGTGTAAGGGTTATCAGAGCTAAGGTTTCTTTAAACTGAAAAATAACAGAATAAGGAATTAGAAGTCTACAATAATTTGATTCTACAGGTTTTTTCTAACTATTTAAATAGGAAAATGCTATTAATAAATATTCACATTTGTATCATACTTCCACATCTATTACTTTCCTATAATTCTTTTCACTTGAAAATTTCCAACTGCTTGAAAAACATTAATCAAAGTCAGTAGAATAAACAATACAGAATCTCACTGTTTGAATCAGAGCCAAATATCTGATGTGGAAATTGATTGCAAAAAGGGGGAGAAAGAATTGTAACTAATTTTATTCCAAGTTCTTGAACTGATGCCTGACACATTTTGGATGTCGACACTACAGTTTTGAACAGTTTTGGTTTTATGGTTACATAAGTATGTTAAAAAGAGGAAAATGCACAGTCTGCTAAAAAGGCAGTACATAGATTGGAAAATGAGATTGGAAGTTGCCAAATAATAAAGCCTTGGATCTTTTCTGCTTGGCAAGCTCACACACAATGTAAATCGATTTTTATCTGTTTGGAACAATTTTAGTTATTATCACTTTTAACAGCCATTTTGCTACATGGATCAATTTAACAATCCCAAAACCCACTTGTGTATTGTTTGGGCATATAACTTTTATTTGACCTCACTCTTAATGAAAGTCATCTGTATTATGCAGGTGTTCTACAGCTGGACTTGATGGGAAACAAAAGCAGATTTCTAGGGCCTGTGGCACCAGGACAGCCAGCAATGCCAGGGCCCCAAGGCACTCTGCCATGAAGACAGCTACCTGCAAGCCCACAGACCTTCCTGGTAGTTGGGAAATCCAAAATTGGAAGAAAACTAACACTCTCTTTTTGACCAACTATTTAAAATAACAACTGGCTGCAAAAGTAAGTTCTCTAGAGTAAATTTCACTCTACAGGAAGGAAGGTTTAGCACAAACAGTGAAAGGGAGCAAAACACACTCGACCAATCCCTTCACACTTACAAAATATGACAGTAGATCTTTACCTCTCCACACACTTGATCTGGTACATCATTGTCTGACATGTGATTCCGATGTGTGCTTTGGGAAAAATGGATTGGATAAGTAATGCAAGGTGATTAAATGTGTTTTGGGTTGGTTTCGGTGTTTTGGTTTGGTTTTTTCTGTGATTTGCATTGGAAAGACATCCATGCATGCTTCTTTGGAGGAACTGGTTCAAATTTTCATTAAGAAAATTCTAACACTTGCAAGATAATGAATCTCCATCTCTTTTCTTCACAGAGATTAAGAGACTGATAATAAATGACACCAAAATTATTTATTAGCCAGAGATTGCAGAATCACATGACACGGTTGCAGAAGCCATATGGCGACATATAAAGGTGATATAATAATGATTTTAACAACCAAGTGTCACTGCAATTTCCCTCCAAATAACTTTCTAATTGAGACAGCTCACTGGAAGAGAATGCAAAAAGAACTAGGCACAGATTTCTCAAAAAAAAAATAAATCTGCCATTGCCAGTGGAAACTTGGCTGCTGGGAGTTTTTCCTTCCTGAATCTCTCTGGATGGACTCTATCAAAGAGTAACTTTGGCTACCAGAACTCCTAGTGTAATTCATAGTGTAAACTCCCAGCTAAGAGATTTCCAGCTTGCTTCTTTTCAGGCAAGACCTGAGCATTTTAAGGAGAACAGAGGGGGGTCCTTAGTTTTTGATGCAGACTATATTCTTCTGGAAAGGCTCTTCTCAACAAACAATAGCCCATATAATCGAAACCCTCCCCTCATTAGCAGTTTTGCAGATGACTGTACTGCAAGAAAACAGAACAAAAAGAGAGTGTATCTTGCTGTTGTGCTGCTATGATGGTCTAAAGTTTGCATACATTGAATCTTCCCATACTCACTTCAAAATACTTCTTATAACTTTATTGGAGTTACTGCAGACTTTAAAGAACATAAATGCTAAGAGTAGCCATCTCAGTCTACTGGCACAGTGCTTCAGAAAGATAACCTTTTGGTTTAAGATGACTATACCAGAAGGGCAATATGTATAAAACATTGTTTAGCATTCTGATCTCCTAAGTCATTCCCACGAGATTATTGATGGATATCTCTCAATGAGCATTGTGAAAAACAAATTGCCCTGAGAAAACTTAATACAGACCCAAGGATGCTTAGAAAATACATCTGGACTATAATGTCTGTCAAAAGCAAGTGAAATGTAAGTAACAGCTAATTCTTCAGTCTTGCTGGAGATATAAATGTTCAAAGTTGAATCAGAGAAAGGAAAATAGAAGTGCATTTTCTATTGCCTCATCTGTAATAAGTTAGACTGGCAGCCTAGATTGTCAAATAACTCAACATGATCAGAATTTATGCAATGGGCAGTTAATGTGGATCTTGAACTGTCACTGCGATGAATAATGAGTTTTGAGCTAGAACAAAACAAACTCTTCTCAAGCAATTTCTCTTGCTGACCTGCCACAATTTCCCATTCCCTTTCCCCTACTCCAGGCAAGCTTCCCAGCACATTTCTTGTATAAATGTAGGCGCTGGTGTTAGAATTCTGTCTATCAAATGCAAAGGAAAGTAATGCTCTTCACTTCAAAGTAATTGGGATTTTCCCAGGGAAGTGATGTTCAGATTACTGCTGAAGCTTGCACTCTTGGGTTAATCCAAGGTGGTGGTTCCTTCTTTTTTGTATCAAGGGAAATTGTTTACATAACACATTCTTGGACTTTTATTAGAACTACACCCTGCATTATTGATTGCTAAATTATTTTTAAATTTCTTTGCATATCTAGATGATGAAGGTGGAGTGCACTGGAAAATAGAGCTGCAAAAAACCACAAACAATGACAATGTGGCTTTTCGACCTGGCACATAATATACACAGCAGGTCACTCTACAGATGCTCTGAGTTACAGTGATGAACTGAATGGGACAAGAAAATGCCATGTGCACACAAGGCAGTTATTTGTGCCTCACTGATTCCAGCTGACTGCAAAGTACTCTCTCAAGCTCTCTGTCAAGGCTGAGTACCAGTGCTGAAAAACACAATGCAATATGTGGACAATGAGGAGCAGGATGGTTAAGAAGACTAAACACAGAGATGAGAGATGAAAACTGATGATTTCTATTTGGCCTTGGATCTCTGGATC
This sequence comes from Bucco capensis, assembly GCA_013396975.1. Lineage (NCBI taxonomy): Eukaryota > Metazoa > Chordata > Aves > Piciformes > Bucconidae > Bucco > Bucco capensis. Next base: position 251,328 of record VWZO01019260.1, read on the forward strand.
TGCTTTTGCCAGATGTTTTTCAGTCCAGACCTTAACTTCTCCATTTGCAATGCAGTGGTAACACTACTACTATTTCCACCTATTCTGTTACCCCAATAGTCATAAGGAATGTTGATGCTTGTATCACACTTTGGAGGCATACTCCTTTGTTTTATTTTATTATCCCTTTCTTTTTTTTTTCTTCTAAATAAAACATAAGCTCAACCACACTGCACAGTCTAGAAGAAGATCTACCAGGAAATGTATGGTCCTACATCCAGATTTTGTCTTCATGAGCTTTATACGTACTACAACAGGCAGAACAAACTTAGCTACTCACTAAGTCACCATTACTGAACACATCCATAGAAAAATCATACCTAAACATATGACTGCCTCCTAACATAACTGTAACATGGGAGATACTAGGAGAGTTGAACTGAAGCTGAATGGTCCATGTCAGTTCTTCCATTTCCTAAATTTTGTGTGCTTGACTTTGTGATCTTACTGTTTCTTTAATGAAGTTTTCTCATTTGAAATAAATTATTTGCTTAGATAAAATTATCTAGATGGTTCATAGCAACAGACCCATCATCCATATTTGTACTCAACATGTTGCCACAAGTGCTAGTTACATGCAGCACTCGTTGCCTTACTCTCTCACTTAAAGGTTAAAACAGAAAGAAGAGCATTATAATGGTCTTGCTGGCTGAAGTCAGATTTTATACTGTGCAGCTTCATTAGATGGCATTACATCACAGGATACAGCAAGACTGAATTGGTCCTCCTTGACTGAATTCTAAATGAATGGAAAATGACTGCATGGTTTGCTAAGGAGCAGCAATAATGGCATTAGAATTATTATTTCTATGAAGATTTATGTCTTTATAGCACTTCTTTTTGGTTTATGCCTTCCAGCTGTGGTCATAGACCTTGACAAATAAAGACTCTTTTGCAAGATGATTTTCAAAGCAAACTGAAAAAATATATTGATTTCTCAGCATGTAAATGGAGAGTTCTTTCATTTCACTTAAGGAACCATGCCTTATCCCAAACACAGAAACCTCATGGTATTTTGGAAGCTTATTTCATTGCATTGATAATTATCAGTTATTGAAATGGCTTCTGCATCCCCCTCCTGAAAGAGAGGGAAGCAGAAAAAAATTGGGCATATGTTGTAGGAAAGTTTCTGGAGAGGATGAATCCTTTAATAAGTTGATTTTCAGGACAAAGCGTTATGAATCTGGTCTTGTGGACTTGACTTCAGTATGATTTTGTGTAGTAGTTCTCACCTTTATTTCTGATTTTACCCTATCACAGAAAATCTCACATGAAAGATACTCTTGCATGAAGTATCTCCACAAGATCTCAGAAACCATCTTATTCAGAGGATATGGGGAAGATATGACAGCTCAGTTTACTACTGTGATAACCATAGTAATTAGGATTCCTGAAGATGGGAAAAAAATAAATTTTTTATGAGTTCTTCAATATGTGATGATCAGAAAATTTCATTCTCTTCCACTTCCTGCCATATTCTTTCAGGTAGACTCTGATCACACAAAGTAAAAAATAAGTGCCCTGAAAACACTTTTGTTAAACACACTAACTGGGAAGTTCACTTGAAGGGGTACCATGACCAGATATTTTCTGCTCTGGAGCTGGAGAATGGAGAGCATGCCAGGAGGAAGCTGTCCAAGAATTACACTGCTCAGCCCTAGCACCCCAGACTTTTTCAGAGGAGAGCATGAAGAAAAAGGAATACATATAGGCCTATGGAAAAGAAAGGAGTGTCCTACAGAAGCAAGAATAAAAGGTCTGAAAGTTATTACTAAACAAGAGCTCTAAAAATTTTGAACCACTGGAAAAAAATGTTTTTCTTAAATATCGAAGAGTAGAATTTCAATACTAGCAGAGGCTGACATCAGAATGAAGGAATAGGCCTTGCTTGTAATTTTGATTACAAAACAGAATATAAATTTAGCCAGATAATAATTATTATTTTGGCCCTCTATTTCAGCACTCTTCTGGTAGCATACTTGAGTAACATCCTTTACCAGAGCCTATTTCTGTGGCATTTGGCTGTTGTCTGTCAATATGCATTTGCAGCAAAGAAGCCTTGAAAGGTTTAGGTGTTGGATTTGATTCAAGCAACCATTCAAACATCTGAAAGATTATCCAAAGATGTATTATCCAATAGAGTCTTTTATTTCTTGAAAAAGAGAAAAAGCCACTGGAAATTTGACAAAGAGAATGCCTCTCAGATTTGTGTCACTTCTGATTCTGCTCTCAAATAGAAAACTGCAGGGAAAAAAATCCATGTCAAAACATTAGACATATATAAAAGTTTGTTTCATTACTTTTTCTGTAAGTAATTCAAGTGAATGAACCTGTTTTCAGTGTTGAAGACATGAGCAAATGTAGACACAATCATCTGAAAAGACCCTGGATATCTAAAAACGTGAAGAAAAAAAAATGAGAAAAAAACATTTAGTAAGCAGGAAGGGGAAAGAGCTTTTTTTACAGTAGGTAATTACCTGGTGAAAAACACAAGAAACAAAACCAAAAAGACAACAAAAGAACATAAAACCTGAATCATTTTATGCAAGAGAAATTCAGCAGTGTACCAATGTCCAACATGGATCCAAACCAGGTGCTATGGCAGTGCACAAAACACATCAGAAAATGTGAAAATGGCCAGATTAAGGAGAAAGATGATTTGGCTATAAAATAGAGAGTACATTGCTAAAACAGAAAAAGAAGGAAGTGCTTTCAAATTCTCTAATCAATTCCTTCAGCAATTCCATTTCCCTACTGTATGGCTAGGCTTCGCGAACAAAGATCCTGGGAAGGCTCCATCCATGCTCCTCCTCAGCGCCTTTTCCAAGCGCGCTGATAAAAAGAGGATAGCAGATAGCACCCTCGAGCCTGCGCTATGGATTTTTTTTTAGGTGAGACACAGCATGCGCAGAGCTGGACCCACCCTTTAGTCCTAAGGTTCATCTGCCAGGGCCTAGCAAGCTTGGACGCTGGCAGCCAAGTCCTTAGGATGGAGGTTTTATTAGAGTGTCCTTCTCTATTTCCCTACTATTTCTCCATCAAATAACATACTGTCTTGTTAGGAGATTTCAACAGGCATAAAAAAGAAGTACAAAGCTGTGGCATTGCATAGTAACAGTCAACTTTCAACGGTAATGCAAATTAAAATCTAGAAGAGACTTGTCAATAGTAAGGAAAAGCCTTTTATAAAGATATAAAAACAATCTGGTTTTTAACAACTGTTGAGCTTTCAAATAGAGCTGCCTTTTCTGTGTAACACAAGCAGAGGCATATAGGCTCCTGTGCTGGGACTCTGCTTGGGCACCAGGATTCTGTACATTCAGGACTGTCCTAGTGTTTTCACAAAATCAGGTAAATAGCTTGTAGGAAGTGAAAGGGGGCAGGATAGAATTGCAGTACCTAGCAACTGTGGGACTCCATTTTCCTCATAGAGAATATTCTTCACTTTCCCCATATAAATAAAGATGAAATATACAGGAGAAAAATTTAGTCCCTTGTTATATTAAGTCATAAATATAGTATTTTTTTCCCTTGGCTTTCCAAACTGGAGATTCATCAGGCCTTAAAAAAAAACCAAACAGTTGAAGGGGAAGATACTAATAAATGTCACCAATTAGCTGTAACACAGTTTAAGTCCATGTCATGAAAGCCATTTTTTACTTGGATTAAGGTTTAGTGGATAACCTGTTGCAGTTAAATTTCATAACAAGCAAGGTCATTTTTTATGAGAGATCCCCAATATTACTTGCTTACTGTATTTTGCAGATGTATACTTCCCTTTTTCTAAAATTAAATGCAACAGGAGATACTGGGTGATGAATTAGAGAAGCTAGTATTAAAATACACATTTAAAAAGTCTGGAAATAAATCCTGCAACTGTTGGCTAGAGGAGTCTGTCAGTGGCAGTGGTGCACTGCACCAGCACACAGAGCAAGCATCTCTGCTGAGTTGTTTCATGCCTCACTGATGAGAAGATGCTGTCAGCAAAGCAAGATGTATTTCAGCATGACTAGTGATTACAGGGTCAGAATTATATTTATGAGGTTAGACATTCTTCAGTCGTGCTGGATCATCAAGCCACTGGTGATAGGAGAAAAGAAATGCAGAGATCCTGATGATCTCCTACCCAGAATCCATCCTGGGGGAAGACAGGTTTGGAAAAGTCAATGACAAAAAGAGTAATGACCCCATGTCTGAGAGCTGTAGTGTTGCTCTGGGTACATAGACATGGCTTCACTGGTTTATGCACTGTATATCAAAATAAAAACTAAATAAGCAAACAAACCAAAAACCAGCAGGAATAAGGCTGGGTTTTTTGCTGTGTTCCTCCTCCTGTTCTCCAACAGCAAAGAGAATCTGTATCATGACAATTGTTCTACTAGATCTATTCCTGATAGTCAGTGGCCACCAAAGTCTCTGGCCACCACTTTTCCACTTTTTCCCCACCCCTAAGTGATCTTCTGTGTTCCCTAGCCCTATTCACAACCTCCTTCCTACTCTCTGAGTATACCTCAAAACCCTGATTACCAGGCATCTCATTCTGTCCTCTATGTAGTTATCAGATGGGCTTTGGATGTCATCATGCTGACACCCAGATATCCCATGAGCTATCTTCTTCCAGTCCAGCCCCTTTATCACCTATCTCCAACCTTTTTAAAAATATATATAAATACAATTTCTCTGTGTAATATAATTTTTTAATGTCTGGGACTGGAAGGAAAAAAATCCTCAGCTGTATATCTCCTGAGCTACCTGTAACATCCTACAAGGCATTAACTGTGTATCCCTCCAGCAAGTTCCTGCAAAATTTCCTGCAAAATCATGGGAAACAAGGGATGGGGTTAAAAAGAAAAAAAAAAAAAGCCTGTACCTCTGTTGTTCTGTACTCCACATGTTCTCATAAAACTACATGTGCCTTCCCTGGGCAGGACACACTGCTCTTGTCTCTAAATAAAAAGCTGCAGTAGATTCAGCATGAGGCAAGAAACCTTATAGACTACTAAAATATGTCATTACTGTACAAGTGTTTGTGATACCTGAGTTAAATTGCTTCATTTCAGAATCCATAGTGATGTCAAAACTGAGAGACAATCTTGCAGGGTTTTTCATCTGAAACATCACTTTTTTTGAATACAGTGTTTCCCTTGATGATACCAAGGATTCCTGCTAGCATAAACACAGGTATTTTTTCACTGGACTATCTGTATATGTTTCTATTAAATATATGCTGTAGTGCAAAGAGAGTTTTAAAATATCAGCTATTGTGCTTCTGGCATTTTCCTTATCTCTCAAAAGAGCAATCTTTGGCTTAGATTTTTTTTATTTTTTTTATGAGCATATTCTAGGTGATGACCTGATTACAAATTCTGGGCAGAGAAAAACACAGAAATGTCTTGCTGATTTTTGAAAGAATTTTTGAAGTTACCATTCCTTCAGTGCTACAGGAAATAAGAAATATTAAGGTCAAACAAATGTCAGTTTCAAAGGTGGAATGCTCATGGCACTTACAGTTCTGAATACCTCAAAATTTTCTGGTGATTCTGGAGCAACAATACAACCCAAAGAAGTAATTCAATAAGAGACTATTCACATAATGCATAACAACAGCAAAGTCCATATGGCAATGATCAATATTGATCAATTCCATGATTATTGCATCTTTCTTGTTCAGGAAAAGAAATATATATACACTGCAAATTCAAAACCTTTGCAATGTAACAGAACTAACAATATTATCTCATGTGAGTACAGTCAAGGACTTTGTTACTGAGCAAAATACAGCAAATATAGACCAAAGGTGTTACTAAGGGAATGTGGCTTGGCTTGGAGGGGAGGGGGGAGAGAGGAGAGTGCTGGAAGGAGCACTAAGGAAACTGTTTATTGAATCATAACCTGTTCCATATAGGGTAAAACCAGGTTTTGTCTTTCCAATCTTTGTAGAGTCTACAGATTCACTACTTTAGGTTATAAAAGTTACAGTTAGCTAAAATATTTCTTTTTAATTGCATTGCATTAAACAACAACATATATGTATTTCTTTTAGCTGGCATATTTATTTGATCAAAGGCTCTTTCTGGGTCACATTAATTTATGAAAGAGACTCCCATGATGCTTGAGCACTTATGTTAACTGGCTTAACATAACCTTTGCATGACCTTTGAGCTTATAAAGTATTTTTTATTTAAAATAACAGTCTTTCTTTGAACTTGTCAGAGATGATATATGTATTTTGCACTTTTACTTGTCTGCTTTTCAAATTTACCAGACAAATTCACCAGTTATATAGATTTGTGTGTCTGCTACTTCAGTACAGCTTTGTATATAATAAGCAGATGAGATTAACTCCTTTTTATATGAGCAATAAACAAGTATGTATATAAACATACATATATGCATACAAATATGTATATTATGCATATAAACCAAATCCTGGGGTGCATCAAGCACTCCATCACTAGCCGAGCGAGAGAAGTGCTAGTCCCGCTCTACTCGGCACTGGTGTGGCCTCACCTGGAGTATTGTGTGCAGTTCTGGGCTCCACAATACAAGAGAGACATGAAGTTGCTGGAGAGCATCCAGAGGAGGGCAACAAAGATGGTTAAGGGCTTGGAGGGAAAGATGTATGAAGAAAGGCTGAAATCACTTGGCCTGTTCAGTCTGGAGAAGAGAAGACTGAGGGGGGATCTCATAGCAGTTTATAACCTACTCACCAGAGAGGGAGGAGTGGAGAATAAGCTCTTCTCTTTAGTGGACAGTGACAGGACATGGGGGAATGGTATGAAGCTGTCCCAGGGGAAATTCAGAATGGATGTTAGAAAAAAGTTTTTCACCCAGAGGGTGGTGGAGCATTGGAACAGGCTCCCCAGGGAGGTGGTCCTGGCTCCAAATCTTGTGGAGTTTAAGAGATGCTTGGACAATGCCCTTAGTCACCTCGTGTGATCTTGAGGTTTTTGTCCTGTGCCTAATGGGAGTTGGACTTGATCCTTGTGGGATCCTTCCAACTCGGGTTGTTCTATGATTCTGTGAAATACATATGCTGAGCTTGCTCATTTTCAGTTAGTTACAATCTGTAAATCCATAGTAAGACTTACCAATATATACTTAATGGGTTATGGACTTCAGAGACAATCAATAAGGCAGCTGAACTGCGCAAGGTTAATTTTCTGGGATTTTCTTCATACTAGAAATGACAGTCCATGTTGTGACGATCATCTGAGCCCAGCATATCCAGACTGCAAAAGGTTTTCCCTCCACCATGAGGGTGGTGAGACACTGGAACAGGTTCCCCAGAGAGGTGGTGAAAGACCCATCCCTGGAAGTTTTTAAGGCCAGGCTAGATGGGGTTCTGAGCAACCAGATCTAGTGGGAGGTGTCCCTGCCCAGGGCAGGGGGTTGAAACTAGATGATCTTTAAGGTCCCTTTCAAATGTGACAATTCTATGATTCTATATTGAGGAATATGAAAAAATATTTACACCATGCAAGAGGGTGTAGAGACCCCTAACCAATGACTATTATGCCCACCTGCATGGCATACATGCTTGATGGAGGTAACAACATAAGCTCACAGAAATTGAGCCACATCTTTGTACCTCAGATTGTTAGTCTAGATGAAACCATGCAGTAAGTTATCTGTGTGGAATCTGCATTTGGAGATCTTGATGTAACAGCTAGGTCAGCAGTACAACTGGGCAAGTTCTTTTACTGCTGGAATCTAGGCTTGATCTTCCAGAACCATATTCTAGAAAGCTGACAAAGTGTATCTCTACAACATTTTTTTTAATTGTGAACGTCTTGAACAAAACAATAATCTCCAGGTAGCTCACCATTTGACTAGCAACTGATTCTGGGAGAGAGCCCCATGTTACTGATGCTTCTTTTAGGCTACTTGTAAGATTAGGGGAAGATATCAAACCATAGCAGTGCCCTGTACCTGACCACTGCCCAAGTACCTCAGGAGGATGCAAAGTGATAGAGCATTCAATAGGAGCAGGACAGAGCAGCATTTAAAAATGTTTACAAGGAAAGCTTGAAGTTAGGCAAGGGGAAAGATGTAGAGTTTTATATAATTGTATAATTTTTTGCTCTACATACTTTTAACCCTTAGGATTTTGTTTGGAAGACACTGTCTGTGTGCCACTGGCAGTTACTGGCAACAGTGATTGTCAGAGGAAACTCATCCAACTCCTAAACTTGAATCAGTTTTCCATGTCAATAGGGTTCCAAAACTGCTTAACACTTTGTCATGAGAATTCTTCTTTTCCATTTCCATGCGAAGAAATATATTGTCACTCGTGTCCTCAACTCATTGATAAAATGAAGTCAAGAATAGGTTGAAAACTTAAAAGCGCAGACCTAGTGTCTGGAATTCAGTCACCCTCTTCTATGCTTCATTATTCTGCCTGTAAAATAGAGAAATAATTTTCCAACTGATCATATGTAGAGGTCAGGCACAGTCTGAAAATCACTTGGGGTCTCCTGTGGCCCCTGGTGCGATAACTGTGCCGACAGCAGAGGGAGCATTAAACTCATTGCCCACGGGAAAGTGTGNTGTAGAGGTAAGATTCACTATGGAGCATTAGTTACTCAGAGCCACAATAAAAATATTCATTTAAATTAAGAAAGAAGAGAGGGAAAGGCAGCAGAAACGATTATATTTACTACTGAGGGTATATCTTTCCGGCACAAAAATTTGTATGATATCCATGCAAGCTGAAATATTGGACATAACCTCTTTAGGCAGAAGCCCTTTAGGACTTATTTACCCTGCAGTAGGGTAGACCCAGATCAACCCACAGCTAATGCAGCTATTACAGATTTGGTATATGGGTACACAGTGCTAAATGCTCTCAGGTAGATATAGCTCAAGTCTCATTTGAAAAGCCATAATTTAATTGCAGTTTAATGAATCTACTGGAGAGAATAATTTTTTTCTTATCTACTTGAGAGGCTTTGTCAGCTGAAATAAATGGCTTCATCCTTATAAACCATTTCACAGTGAATATGTGCAAAGGGGAGTAGAGCCACTTTCAAAGCACTCAGCAGTCAGCCAAAGTGACATCTCTCTGACAGGTGACACATTCCTCCTTGCAAGTTTCTTAAATTTAACACAGTGTATAGAGTATAGTTCAATAGTTATGTAAGGTTCACAGCTCCTAAGGGAAAGACTAGGATATCACACAAATATCACACAGAAGAACTTCTTGTACACATAAAATAAGCCAATATTCAGATTCTGTCAACATAAATGAGGTGGTGCCTGTTTCCTAGTCTATTGTAGGAAAGAAAAACTGTACACACAGCCTTTGTCATCTACAACCTCCCTCTTTTCAACCAGTCAGCAACACAGCACCATATGCAGTGATCTGGACTAATTATTTATTTATGGCAATTTCTCAGGTATTAAGCAGTCAGAATGCTTAAACAGTTAGGCTGCTTCCTTCCACATGTTCTTCATCTGAATTAAATGCATCATAAAAGTAAAGGATTAAAAAAAGCAGTAAGTTTATATCATTTCCCAATAAAGCTCTGATTCTCAAAGGCATTTAAGCATCTAACTCCCAATGAAATAAGTGCCTGATCTATGATTCTATGTACATTTCATATCTCTCTCTTGGCTGAAGTATCAAGCTACTACATAAATATCAAGACAGTATTTGCCATGAAATAGTGAAAAACAATTGAGAAAACCAATCCGTATGTAAATAGAGGAAATGCCTTGAAATCTGCAATGTGATAATAGCTCCTAAAAACATTTTTTCTTTTTTAAATTTTTTTCTCTTTTTCTGAAGTCAGGGAGAAACAGCAGCTGCTCAGCCTGTTGTTTGGACTACTAAAGTCACATCCAGAATATGTTGTAAAAGTGATCATTAAAACATAGCACTTAAGAGGAAGAAAAATAGGACTGGGTAATCAGAAGTACTCTAACATATTAGGTGCAAATTTAGAAGCTCTTTGGTATGTTCTCATAGGGTTTATTCAGGCAAGTCAAGTATTTGATCTGAATTTATCTACTTGGAATTGTGTTTGATTTCACAAAATACCTACAAGACATAAATGCATAGGGGATTCAGATCACAGAATCACTAAGGCTGGAAAAGAGCCCCAGGATCATCAAGTCCAGCCTATGACCCAATAACACCACAACATCTAAACCATGCCACTCAAGATGAAGTCACTGAAGATGACTGCAGCTAGTGACTTCTGGGTTGTAGTTTTCAGCCTTTGTGGCTGTTTCTGCCTGAAGTAGACATGGATCCAGTGTTCCACAGAAAATGCTGCACTTCAAGCACAGTGGCATCAGCTTGAGGCTGGAGAGATTATTCAGGAAATTTTATGCCTTTCTGTGCTCAATAAATTAACAATTTTATTTTCAGAAATAATACAAATTTCCCAAATAGCTGATAAATATTCTTAAGTCAGAAAAAAACTGCAGTATAAAAAGGTCCTTAAGATGTATAGGAAACTCCCCTACTTCCCACAGAGCCAGCAGCCAGGAGTCCCAAGAGAAAGGTCTCAGGGGTTGAGCTGTGGCTTCCTGGTTGCTATTTGAATAAGGCTGTCAGGGAGGGTCTGTTGGCTTCCTACATCCATCAACTGATCATGCTTTTACTGGACTCATCATCTCTTTGCTAGTGTTTGGCTATGACAGCTCTATGTTGCTTGGGCAGACATATCAGGTGGAAGAGTTGCTCATTGTTGACAGTGCCTGGTTTGGTGCAGTCGAGGAGGAATAGCTAGAGCATAGCTTGGGGTTATTGCAGCTATGGCTCCAAATCTATAGTCAACATGAAATGAGGCATAAATGCTCAGAACTTGTGGCTGACCTGCAGAATAAGTCACCAGGCATCAACTGGCCTCTGAGAGCAAGGAAATCAGGGGAGCCATTCTGGAAAAGACAACAAGCTGCTCTGTGTCTTCGTACCTCTTCCCAGTTGTGGTAAATGTTTTCCACATATACAGGCACCACACTGCTGTCTTCTCAATAAATGGAAACACATGGCCAGCCCAGCCCAGCCTGAAGATCATTGACCAGGACAGTAGGCCAGCTGGTGTGGCTGGGGTCATCCAGGGCTCCAACTGCACAGATCCCAACTGTGAAAAATAAATACATTGAAATCACAAAGAGTGATTTTCCAGACCAAAATAACAAGTTTTTACACAGGAACAGAGATTGAGATTTCCAGTGAACAAATTAGTTAGAAAAATAAGAGAATTATAGAAAATATTGCTGACTGTGTCACCTAGTTCATCCTCCTGACAGACCAGGACAGAACTGTTGATGTCAGTCTCATAATGAGTTGGAATTAATTCAATGCAGGGTAGGTAGATGAGCAGAGAGCCAGGCTTGGGAGATTTAAACATTAGGAAGAGCCAGGCATTCAGATTTACTGTAGGTGGAATTTCATTACACAGGGAAACTCATGGTTAGAATGAGCTGCCAAAGGAAACAACAGAAGCTACTACCTTACTTTAAAGACTTGAGAAAATATTTAAAAGAAATAAATATTTGGTAGTACATCTGCCATCTCAAAGGATACCTAGCTTTCTTTCATTCCTACAGTGTTCTCTATTCCAGCTGCAGGATATTTTTCCTCATTGCCCTCCTAGTGATTTTCCTTTCTTTTTGTTTTGTTTTTTTTAAAGCAGTATCTGCTACATTAGAAGTTGGTATATTACATAACTTTAAATTACCATTAGTCCCTATCCCAGCAGACTGGATATAAAAGCACCTTTACTCTGCCTTTTGACCTCTCCTCAGCTTGAGGACAAAGAAAATGGCTATGTCATCCCTCAGGCTACATCCCAGCATACTCAGAGCTGCTCTATTCATTGCCTGGCAGCTATGGAGTGTAGGGCACCTTGACATCTGCTTCAAGCTGGAGAATATGCTGACACGTAGCCATCCCCCTCTGCTTCCAGTTTGACCTGTAATCCTGGAGTTTGGCATATTTGTTCTGCTGACAGGCAGTGTACAAGGCACTCCATGGGACCATAAAGGAAGATCCTCTAAATCTTTAACCTCAGCTGTGACAGCAAAAAAGAGTTTAAAAAAATAAGATCTGAAATTGGAAGTTATGATTAATTTCTATGTGGGGAAGGAGAATTATACATGTATTAGTGTCACCACGTGAGGAACATATTTTTACCATTACCTAAGTAATGAAGCTCCAAGCACAAGCAAAAGAAATCTGGAAGCCCTATTTTTCCCATTTCCAACAGCAGCGGGGGTCGATGCCTCCTATATCAGCTTGTTATAATGAAGAGTTACTAAGAGGTTTTCTGCTTGGCAGCTTTGTGACAACTCCTGAAAGTGGTAAAGGTGGGCTAAGAGATGATTAGTCACCACGTGCTCCTAACAAACCCATTCTCTTGAATAACTCATGTGAAATGTTTAACTATGAATAAACTTATTTAAAGCATCATCTCTCCCAAAGGCCATCTGATGGCAAGCAGACCCTGTTCTTTTTCCCAGAAGGTGTCTTGATCACTGTCTCACAGTGCAGCTCTGCAGCCACAAGCTCCTCTCCTGAGTGCCTCTGGATGCCAGCAGGGGAAAAGGCACATAGAGCAGTTTATGATCAGTGGATAAAGAGCATTTTACATTTTGCTTCATATCTCATTAAGCATATTTGGACAATACAAGAACACTGCATGTAAGGATCTGGACACCATTGCCCAGCCCAAACTGCATCCAAGAGGAGCATGCACATCCAAACAGCCTGGACACTGAGTGTGGATGTCCTTCAGTGCTACACCTTGCTTCTTGAATAGTCCAAGGAGCTTTAGATGCCCTTCCTACATTTTTTTGTGTCACATGTGTTTCATATATACATTTGTGAGTAGGAACAACAGAACCAAAAACAGGTATTATTTTACTGCTTATTAATTCCCTTTAATTCCTTCCTCCTCTCTTCTACTACTCAAATTTAGTTCCCAGCCTTGTGATTTCAGTCCACCATGCATCTTATCTTCTTTCTTCCATCTCCTTTATTTAGGCTTTCAAATCCCACTGTATATGTCAACATCAACATATATTTTGCCCTCAGAGTCTAACATTAAATTCACAGAGCACCAGCAGATGTAGTCTCTCGCTCTCTTTCTTTCTCACACACACAAAAGTATGGAAAGACATAACAAAAATAAACCTTATGTCTGAAGAAGTCAATGCATAACTTTAGACTTCACAATTTTTTGGCAGAAAATGGTTTCCTAATTTGTTCCCTGTCCTTGCCTAATAGTAGTATATAGTCCAAAAGGCAACCCACAAAAAGCACCATAATCTGGGCTGCTAATAATGAATTAATTCTTTTGCATATTGTGCCTTTGGCCAAAACCGAGTTTTGCAGCATCCTTCTATTATTTAATTTTGAGTATCTCATTCCTGGACTTGTCTTCTAACGTGTTTCAAATACACTGGGCACCAAGGGTGTGTTGGCAGCATTCACGCTAAAGACCTGCTTGAAGAGAGAGCAGCAGATCATAATTGATGTCTGTGTAAGATGATGACGAAAAGGCTTGAAGAGTAAACATGATGATAAACAAAGGAGTATGTGGAATTAGCTGTAAAGCTCATAGTTCAGTTGCAGTGACTGAAACATCAAAAGCTCGATGCACCACCCTGCACAGTGATGGTATGACAGCTCCATGAACCTTCATCAAAGGATCAAGGTAAACATTACACTTTCCCTTTCACTATGAGGTGGGCTCTGTGCTCTTCTGGGAGGGGGCTATGTTCCCTTCCACATCATCTTGAAGTGTGATTTCAGGCAGCTTGTTATGTTTCTACTTACCTGTTGAAAAATAGATTTTGTGTGGAGTTTTCATGGGTTGAACTACCAGGCTGCTAGATAAACACCCAGATGTGTGCTTGAGAGATCTTAACAGAGGGAGAGACAGTATTGTAATTCAGCTGTTAAACCAAAGACTGTGCCCATAACATCAGGAGAGACGTTTTCCCAGGTGAGAGAAAATGGGTAGCTACCCAAGCATAGGAACCATCAAGGGAATTCATATAGTAAGGCAAAAGCAATACAGGTTTCTGGAAAATGGGCAGACCAGAACCAGCATTGGAATTGTAGTAGATACTCCTACTCAGGTGAGTCACTGAGAGTTTTAGATCTTTTGAAAATAAGATATATTTTGGCAAAGTAGATCAGCCCATTGAATGTGTGTTTGTTGATCTGACACTGAGAATGAATGGGTCTATCCATTGTCACTCTCAATTTTAGTTCTCTACCATTCAGTTCTCCCATCTTTTCCTATATGATGATGAACAGAAAACCACCTTCAAGGTGTTCATGTCACAGTTCCTGAGGATCATATTTAACTTAAATAAAAAGGTTAGGTGATTTACAAGAGACAAGCGAGTACCAAACATGTTCATTGCACCAATACCAATTCCCTTTTAAGCACATCTGCTGTTCTAAGATTCCAAGTCTGTTCCAGGCTGGAAGAGTGTTTTAAGATCATAAAGGAGAGTGAATCAGCTAAAGAACATTAACTAACATCCTTTGGTAAATGCTACAGGTCTAGGGTGGGTGGAAGCAGCGGCAAGGGGTAGAAAGTGCACCCAAATTTCTCTATCAAGCTTGGGGAGATGTCTGATTTTACACTAGCTCAGTCCCTGGAACACTTCCCCATGAATCACAGTTTGCCATCTATTTTCTAGGGAGCATCCTTTCAGAATGAGTGGCTTGGTAGAGGGAACTGGGGAAAGGGGATTAGTGGAGAAGTGTCCTCTTCCTCCTTCCTTGCTATAGCTGTTTTGTGGATCAAAGGAAAACCTGTTTCCAGTTTTGCCAGTTTGTCATTTGTCAGCCTAAGTAAACAGACCATTTTAAGAAACGTCATTGCATCGCAGGAGCCCAGGACTCATTCTGTTCTGCTAGCTCTCTCCAATACCAAGATTAACACCTGCAGTAGGAAAAGTAACACAACCACTAACGCTGTGTGTTGGCATTCTCACCAGCCCAGAACAGGCTCACATTTGGTATAGCCAAGTGTTCTTTCTTTCTTTCCCCCCATCTCCTCCTTCTCAGGAAGGAGATTATTTTGAAGATTCAGAGGTAAAGACCTTCAGCTAGTGCAAGCTGATGTGGTTTCTCTGACTTCTTACAGAAGCTAAGAAACTGGTGCCAAAAGCAAAGAGTTAATTTCTGTAGGGAAGTAGGAGAATATACATTTAATCCTCACACTCTGTTCCACTCAAGCTGGCATGAGCATTCACTGCTGAGTGACTGCTGTTTACGTGTCCCACTTCCAGCTGGTTTTATGAGCATATGTTATATCTACAGGAGATGTGTGTAGGGAGCGGAAACAAAGACACTATAGAGCAATCTGTCTTCATCAGCTGGAGAAAAGCTTAAAAAAAGTACTTTTTGCACATGGAATCAGAACTGTGCCAGTGCTGAGGTATGAGTTTTACAGGCAAAGTTGAGGACCAAGCAGGTACCACTGGCAGTGAAACCAGAGCAATTCTACTTAGAGTGGTGGAACAGAGCAGGGATGTCTTAACCCTGCTGTGTCAGGAGCCCAGGTTCTTCCATGGAAATCTCCTCTCCATCACTCCACTATGGGCAGAGAAGACTAGGAGGTGTGGAGAAGACCTTGAAACTGCAGGATCTGCCAGGGTGGAGACCAGTCACGTCCTGCAGCTTCCTGTGGTACCATGCTGTCTCTGAAGTCCATGCTAGCATCAAAGCTTGGACAGTGGCTTTAAGCAACCTCCACAAGGAGCTGTAGATGGGCCTGGGAGAAAAAGTATTTTCACAGTCTCTGTGGTTGTGAGCAGCCAGTGAAGAGGAAGGTATTCTGCCTCATTCCAAGGTCAAAGCTTGTCTGCAGAAAAATCTCAGCAGACTCTCAAAAATCACATCAGCAATTTCTCTTTCCCACACATTTTGTTGCCCTTGCTTCTAACAAGATAACTTAACATTTCAAAATGTTCCATGAATAAAGGAAATCTTTTGATTTCAATGTTATTTTTCATCTGGCAACCAGTTACTCTTTATTGTGAGCATTTGATTTACGCTGCAAAAGCATGAAATACTCAGTGGAAAATAGGTAACTCACCCAGAATAGTTCATTTTAGATACAAGAGATCCTGCATAGCCTGTTAAGTCCACATCAGCAGTTCCCATATTTCTTAGGTTCTTATTCCCCTATATTAGCTTCACAGGAACACAGAAATAAAACTTAAAGCAGTAAATGGTGTCTGTGTTGTGTTCAAGCAGTTCAAGACCACCACTGTGAGGCTAGATCACAGTGACTAGATCCCTCTCTCTGATACCCAGCAGATTTTAGGAAGAAGCTTAGCTGAACTTACTAGCTCAATGACTGTGTTTCACATTTTTGAGCAGGCACATAAAGCACATTTTCATCCCTTCTTCTTCTCCCTGCCCCCAACAGTGCAAATACTTTCAAGCTTTCCTCACACAGAGCTAGTTCAGGATTTTGAGGAGAGCTAGTGAAATGATTCATTGGGCAAAAAGTCAAATGTAAATGCCTTACTTCAGGACAGATTTACAAATGCAGCCAGGGATCAGTATTCAAATTCCAAAATCAGTGCAGGAAAAGAATGCAAGGCAAGGAGAAGAGGCAGTTGCTCTTTTCTGACCTTGCTTTCCAATTTGGGGAATAAACCTCAGTGTTTCCAAAAGAGAGAGAACTCCCACTCTCCATTCAGAAAATTAACATAAGAACAGTTCTGACATATGTAGAGAAAACTTGCCAGATTTGTCTTCTGTACCTTTCTAGTAATTGCTTCCAGTTATGCAGCATGGCTGCAGTATCTGAGAAATGAAGTCAAAAGTAGCAATCAATTCAACAAAAACCTTCTGTAGTTAAAATGGCTTTTTACAGAATCTTCTTGCAGGAAGACTCACATGTACTTAAAAATCAACCCAGATAAATGAAAACCCTGACCCAGGACTTGCTCCAAAGTCCTTTGAAATCCTATAATCAAGCCCTTTCAGGCTGAAATTCTTTCCCATACTCAGTGTCTTTTCCTTCTTCTTAGGAACAGCTCCAATATTTCTGTCTACACCTGCAATTGTCTGAAATAAATTCAGCATGGAAAACTCATCTAGAGGGGAAGTATATGTTTAAAATATCTAACTCAGGTCATTCAAACACTACATCTATATTCTTTAATATAATTATATAGTCACAGGGGACCAGTCTTTTAAGCTACTTTTAGGCATTTACAGATCAAAAGATATTTTAGAAAACACCATTTGGCACCCAAGTATCTCTAAAGATGAACTTTGGCATCTATTTTTCAGTGAGCATGGAGGTGATGTTTTTGCCAAGCAGGTGGAATAATCAGTGACCAAGGGCTTGATTTTCTAGTGCATGTGACTGGCTTTTTCCAGTGAAATATATCTGAGCCAGAGGTTCATAGTGACAGAAACCAGCTATCAACCTCTGATATATCAGCATTAGAGTGTGGCTCAGAAGAGCTTAATTCTGAAAGACTATACATCTGTTAAATATCTTGGCATTTCTGGTAAGCTGGCTGAGATTGTAGTCCTTGAATCAGCTTCTAGGTACTCCTTTTGTTCAGCCAGTCTGAACAGCACTCTGAATATAGCTCATCTTCAATGAGATCTGCTCAGATATTCAGGAATCTGATGGTAAGATGTGGGCCAAAGGAAAATAACATATCCTGCATTCCTTAATAATTACTGAGGGAAAAAGAAATACTTCAAAACTCTGAACTGTTCATGTACTTCTTCCCTTTTCTTCCTTTTTCACATACAATTTGCATATAAAAATGTGAGCTGACATTCTCTCAAGCTTCAGGATATTAATCACCTGCTGATAGACTTGGCAAGAGTGTGCCTCTAACAATAATTATATGCAAAGGTATGATCTGGCATAGAGGGCAAGAAGCCCCAACTGTATAACATTTAAAACTGGCTGGAAGCAGGAATTGCAGAGACAGAATGATTTCACTTAGGGGAGTGAGGTTTTCCTTGGTTCTGACATAAGACAAAGCCACAACATTGTCTTGTAGCAGTCCTGGAATTTGAGTGCCAAGGGACCAAATTTGGACAGCAAAGCTGGACTAGGTGATGGGCCCAATGTTGGGCTGAGGCACCTGGTGCTAGTGCTCATAAGATTGGTACTGGTGCAAGTATATATAAGGTATCAGCTGGTGACACATCATTGCAGACTCCTTGTAGGTCCACTTATGGTGGTAGGACTATGTCCAACATAGTGTTAATTAAATCTTTATATTTAAGCACAAACTTGTCTTTAATATTCCTCAAGGTAGACAATAAAAATTTCCCAGTAAGTAGACACAAGACTTGTCCTGTTTAACAGCTCACACCTTGCTTGTCAGCTGATGGCCCTTTCTTCCAGCAATGCCCTTCTCTGCATTGCCTTGCATACTCTGATGAAAAAAACTAGTTTTACTTAATATTTGCATACCTGCCTATATTGAAACCATACTCCATTCCAAGTATTTTTATGGAGTTTAAAAAACTTTCTTGGTTAAAAATATGGGGAACTCATCAGTTTATTACCATCAACTCATTTGATTTTCCACAAATAAATCACTATATTACTCATTTCTTCAGAACAGAACTTAAGAGTCCTTACATTGACTGCAGGCAACCTGTGTCCCTTCCAACCCCTAACATTCTGTGACTATGTGACAGGTGAAATCCTGGTCCAGCAATCCAAGCAAAAATTTACACTATGTCAAGAAGGCCAGAATGTTACCTATTATTTCAGCCACTATAAAGTCGCCAGTCAACAAATCTTAATTTTTGCTTTCTACTGGGGATTTTTGCTCTGGTCTTTTGCTCTGTGCCTTTAAAGTTCAGGGCAGAAAATTATACCTAAATATAAGAGAGTGAACTAAGGGGAATTTACACTAAAAAAAAGACACTCTGTACTCTTTCCCAATGACCTGATCTCAAACCCATCCAAGATGAATTAAATACCACCTAATTACATACCTACAGTCTGTGGGAAAGGCCAAGAACCACAGAGGTATGTGCTAAAGAAACTGCAGAAGCACCATACAGGGAACTGCACAGGCTCAGTTGCTAAGGATCACCAGGCAAGCCTGCTGGTAGAATTTAGCGTATCTGAATGTGGCCTTTAGTAGCACTAAGTCAGGAGTTAACTACTTGATTTTCAAAGGCAGTAAAAATGGAGACCTAGACTCTGGAAAAGTCACAGATCACCTCACTCATCTGAATTTTGTGGCACAAACAAGCCTTTAGTCTTTGAGAGCTGGAACTAGTGAAACCTTTGTTACACACATAGTAATTCTCATTTGTCTTTGCTAGAATAAAAGGATTCAAACACCATAATGTCTTACATTACTGCAAGATTTCCATTGTTATCAAAACTAGATTGCTTTTGTTTGTCCTTCATTACAGGAAGCTGGGAGAGAACAAAATGAAGAAAGTGTGTATCTTTAGACAACTTAAGCTAAAAGCTCAGACTTGCAGTAACTCACAGTATCACAGTATCCAGGCTCTTGGGAATGATGAGTCATTTTATTAAGCCAGGGAAACCCATTACAATATGCTGGTCATTAAAATGTGTCCAGTATATATATTAATGTATTAATAGACTTAATAACCATTTAAGTTACTTTGCTGTACCATAGTCATTTAAAGAAAGGACACTCCACACTCTAGCTGTACAGAAGATCAGGCAGGTGGGTCTGTGCCCAAAGGGACTACTACTAGTATAGTGCATATGCATTTTGGAGACAACAAAAACACAGCTAGGTTGATGTAGTGTCAAGGAGATTTTTAAACACAGATGTATAAACCCATAAATGGATGATTCAGAAATGATTCAAGCAAAATATCTCAAACCCTTAAAAAAGTCATCCTCTGAGTATTTCCTGTATGTGAAAAGATAGTTTTGGTTGAATCCTTTCAACAGAAGGTAACCTCTTAAGCCCATCACTTGCAACTATCTGCTGGTGACTGTTGCCTCTATTGCTATGACTATGCCTTCATTGCAGAATTGAACTTTTTGCCTTGTAGTTAGTGCCTTTTGGGCTAGCCTGGCTGGAGTGAGAACACACTGTGAAATAATACCTGTACTACACACAGCAACTGGCTTGCCACACAGAGAGATTGGATTAGCAGCTGTGGAGCTGAGCTAATAAACTCTAGCTGAAGTTCCTTTGTGGATTCCACTGATTTGAGTTAAAAATGCCACCCTGCTCGAATTAAGGGGCTTGTATGTTGAAGAGATTTGCAATGGCAGCAACAAACAGGTTGTAATAGTAAAAGGCTGTTATGACCTTTTAAGTTCTGAGAAAAAAATACTAGTAGTAAATTGTATAAGCTTATAAAATGATCTAGAGATGATGTGATACATTTCTCTGTCACTCAGAGCCAAAGAGAAGGAAAGATGTATCTTTGCACTGTTGCTAGACCTCTACATATGTACAACCACCTTGGGAAAGAAAGGGGGCTTGGCAACCTCTGTCAGCAAGGCCCATCCCCATCTGCACCAGCCTCTCTGTCCAAAACACTGCAGAGCTGTGTGACAGCCACCACCTCCTTTTTACATGTCTCTGAAGATGAGAGCCACAGGATTACCCTTCTGGCCTTTTCCTGACCTAGAAATATTATACTTACACACAAGAACAAAGAGGCATTCCCAAAAGCCTGTTTCAACATCTAGGTCTCCTTGTACACAGCAAAGCCAATTTTTAATACTGTTCTCTATAACTGGGACCAGAAACACTTTTGTCTTCCAGGACCAGAAGTGGATGCCAGAAAGCACTAAGAGTTCTCTTTAAGTTAAAGCAGCAGACAAAGTCCCATAGGACTATTCAAGCCTGCACAGCACAATAATACACAGTATATAGAGCCCTGAATTGATACCAACTGAGTCCACAACAGAAGTGGAACAGGGTACTTTTGGAAGCCAGCCCCAGCCCCCCCACTGACAGCACAGCCCTGCACTAGCACAGCAGCTTCCAGACCCAATCTAGCACTGACCTCACCACTTCAGACCAGGATCAGTGTGCAAAGGGTCCACGATCAAGCCCACTATTTGGGCCACTTTTGGATCACTATAGCTGAAATATTTCTTAGAAGTCCTGAATAGATTGGGGTTTTTTTATCTTGCTGACCTGGTATTGATACTGTGTCTGCTTGCATGGTGCAAAACTACAGGTTTTATTGAACTCAACCATGTAGGGAACACATTTATGGTCTTGATGAGGTCTAAGTTGTTTCTAGGTTGTGATTAAAGCACAAAATAGTTTAAGAACAGGAAAAAAGTCAGCTCTCTTGGTATATCTACTCTTATTTCACTTAAATTTCTATTAAGTGTTGTTGCTTTTTACACTATTCCTCACCCCATCTTTTGTCCAGAGATAAACCTAAGTGACTCAAGCTTATTTATGTACCTTGTTTCTATTTCCTTTCTTTTTAATTTATTCCAACTGTCAACTGAAATTTTTGAGTTATAACATTCTGGACTTTTTGGAGCAATTTGTAAATTTTAGGTGTGGCCACTGTAGTAGAAGTCTCACCTGAAAAAGAGAAAGCAGAATCTGGCATCGAATCCTTAAAGTATGTTTTTCAGTTTGACCTGTTTCCTATTTGGTCTCCAGCATATGAAAATTTTTCTAATAGCTATTGGCCATGATGAGCCTATGGGGTTTTTTTTAAAAACACATGACTGTTCAGAGGTAAAAATACCAATTTGGTAATGGGAGACATTATGTAGATACCAGACTCACCTTTGTTTTGCAGGCACGGTCTTGGGATATTGTTCATGTTTCTAAGAATAAAATATAGACACCACTAACAGTTTCTCATGGAACTACATATTGTTAAATTAGCAAAATTTAGAGGTAGCTTCTTTTAAAGGGAATACAAGATCAGAAATTGCAGATCTCATCACTTTTCATGCCTCTTAAGGTAAATTTGGCTATTTGGCTCTCAAAGAAGCTAATACACATATTTTCAGTGGGTTTTTTTATATCCAGAATTGCCCAGAATGTTTTGTTAATCAAAAAGGTTTCCTATAGTCTATCACAGAAGAATGAAGAAAAGCCAAAAGTGTTATTTATATGGTTCTTAACTTACCAGGAGCAGCTGTTGGTTTCCCATATGCCAGGTTAATGAAAGGTTCATCTTTTGACTGTTTCTGTCTCCTAATTCTTCTCTGTTTGCTAGTTCTAAAAGACTCTCAAATTCCCATCTTCATTCCACCACATGTGAACCAAAACCAAATCTCAAAACCTCAAAAATACTCACCCAAAGAAACTGCTGTTTTCTGGCCAGGGATAATCAACGATCTCGACTACAAATAAATACTCTTTGCACAATAACCCAATAAAAAAGAAGGGGAAATCTCACAATGAGTGTAAACATTTTGATGCTTGCAAACCAGTCCCAAATGTATTTTCAAATACATTCCTTCGTCATTGCTTAGGATGCTGCCTAATGGATTGACAGTAAGCCAGTGACAGTCTGGCAGAGCAAAAGTTTAGTGCTTCCTTTTTTGGACATTTAAGTATTCCCTATTGTTTTGAAACTGTTCATAATGCTGCTTCTTTGCCTTTGCTATCCAACAAGCCCTTCTCCAGCAGTGACTCATTCAGGTTCTGGCACTGTGTAGGATAAGGGAGAAGCATTAATAGAAAATGCTTGGTGAAGGGGAGGAATGATGCAAAGCAGAGTTCTGGCTTTGTCACATTTTGTACTCATTTTGGAAACTACAGATACTGGGGATTACCATACTGCATTCCCTGGATATGCAGAATGCTGAAATCCCAAAGAGCATAAGCTAGTGAACACCACATTATTTCATGTTCCTATTAAAAAGATCATTTATTTCAATGGTCTGTGTTATTTTTGTTCTCCATGATGCATGTTGGCTTACTTCACTGTCCCCTATAGCGTGAAGCTTCGTAGTTATGGAACTCTGAGACTGCTGAGCAACACAGCTCTTCCAGGGATATACCAGCTGGCAACAATTTCACCTGATTGGATTGGGCCAGAACATTACCTTTCAGATGAGACATGTCCATTGCATCCCATAGCATGTATACTTTGCATAGTCTTACATGAAAGGCAGGAGGGAAAATCCCACTACCTTTATCTGTGCTAGTACTTCACTCTGTAAGTTTTATTTTTTTTATTGCTCCACAGGGTAACTGGCTCCTTTGTCCTCTGCAATTTCAGAGCCTTTGGCAAGGCAGATTGATATGGCTAGGAACACACACTGTCTTCAGGAATTTACCTTCTTTTATTTTCTTATTTTCTCCACGTAATGAAAGAATTTAACACATTGTCTTCTGTTCCCTCTACATTTTCACATAGGACTAATGATTCTATATTAAAGAGATACCTCTAATCTGCAGGTTGAAACTGTACCCAAAATACTGGTAGGGCAGAATTTTTCAGGTAACATGGACATGGTTCTTCTTGAGGCAGTGCTGACATTTTAATAGAGTCCTGTAGCTAATGGAGTAATATAACTCTGACATTAACAATCTAAAATTGATGCAAAAGGAGATTCAGGTTCTGTGTATTTCATTACCTCTTAAAACTAAAACAGTAAAAGTAGTTTTGAAAGGAGACAGAGAGGTGAAGAGGTCTGAGTAAAACTGAAAAGAGGCTAAGTTCAGTTTATTTCTCAATTTCTTGACTATGTGTCACCTTGAACTCCTGTGAAAAGCATGCTTCTCTGTACTATTGTAATTTTTTTCTCTTTTCTGCTCTGCAGTCTCTTGGGACACCCACTAAAAGCATGCCAAAGGGGGAATGGGAGGGTGGGGGCTTAAATATTTTAAATCTATTAAATAAAATAACACTTTTGAAATACTAGAAACATATGGAAATGTGTTTCCCCTCATATGGGAATTCAGCTGTTCCCAGGAACAGCCTGGGTGTCAGGAGACCAGAGCAACATATGAGGAATGTATTAAACAAATGATGGAGGGAAGATTGAATAGCTTGGGGAGATGGAAAAAATATTACATAACTTTTCATCTTGAATCTGCCCCAGACTGACAGTGCAAATGAAAATCATTAGACTCTGAAGACGATTTGGTGGTCCATGTGGAATCACTTGGTGGTTTCTCTGGAGTTACTAATAGACAGCTTTCTACATCACAGAAACTTCTATACATTTTTCACCCTTTTCAGCAATCTTAGTGGCAGCCAAGAATATGGGTTTAAGAGAGAAAAACATTTCAGCATATGCTTACAATTAAGCACCTGCTCAAGTACTTTACTGGATGAAAACCTTAAAAACTGCACTGCTAATACATGTGGTAAAAATATGAATAGCAGAAAGGAAAGCTGGACTGTTCATGTAGTACCTGTTCTGGAAAAGATTTTATTTTCGTTAAATGGCTTTTAGCAACATCATATTGCATTTTAAAAAAAGAAATGAAGAAGAAAAAAGAAGAATCAGGGCTATATTCCAAAGGTTATCTGTAATGGACTATCAGAAAGGAGCAAACATAGCAGCACCAGGTGCTGACCATGCTGAGTCTCCTCAAGTGCTTGCATTCCAATGCAAATTCCATTAACAGAACCCATCATATTTTCCATTTCTCTGCACTGGGCAATGTTACAAATAGTGAAGCAATTTCCAGGTAAGTCAGTAGAAGAAGTATACAGCAAAGTGCAGTACCAAACACCTCGCTGGAATCCTACCAACCAATACAGTTGTATTAGCAAAGGGCAGACATACCAACATTGCTTCCACTTTCAAAGTCAGGTGAAATATCACAGATTAGCACTGCATTGCTTGGGGCAGATATATCTTCCTCTTCCCACAAAGCAGGAAATGGAGCTGCTCAGGAGGTGACTGGCCAGGGCCTTGCAGTAAGTGCTGGAAGCAGTGTTCATCATCTCATTTTGAGACATACTTTTTTCATTTATTTATCACACAACTTCAAGGAAGGCTGAATGTGCCAGTCCAGCCTCAGCAGGGGAACGCTAAGCAATGTTGGTCATTCTTGCTTCCAGGGCAGAATTTACAATAATGTCAAACTGAACAAAAAAAAATCTAACAAGATATCAAACTAAAAAGTACTGTCCTTCTTATCTCATCTAAAGACTGCACTTAATGGCACTCCTGAAATAAAACTGAAGGGAAATAATCAACTGGCCCACAGTTAATTTTTGACTGCACTGAAACTGCATCAGGAGCATTTGAAAAAGTGTAGAAAGTGTTCTGTAGTAAAAGAGTTTTCGTTTTGCTGATAGAGGCAAATTTTTTACCAGCTATTCCTCTATCTAAACTCTCTTCTTTCTTGAAATTAACTAGGAACTGAGAAGATATATTTCCTTCCACCTGACTATTTAGTTTATATACTACATTATACAGCTAAAGATGCTCACGATAAGACAACTTGATCACCTTCCCTTACTTTTCCTGACTAAAGGATTTAAGAATCATAGGAGCAACCACATTGTGTCAGCCTGAAATGCATGGAAATATAGAAGTATATCTTGATTGGCTGTTTACATCTGTGCCAGCTGTTAGAAATGACATTGATAGAAAACTATCTGCTAAAACTTTTAGATTCTGTAAGAATGGTAGGGATTGAGAAGATGAAACAAGAGAATTTGCTTATATTTCTTTCATAATGTGGGGGTGGTTTATGATACCATTCTAAAATTAATCTAGTCTAGTATTTGCTGAAATTTATGACCTAATGGATAAATTATATGGCAAAATAAGGAACTCAAGACAAATTCTTCAGCCGTAAAATATGATTCTTACTTAAAAATTCAAAGAAGAAAAAAGTTACAAGGGTTTGCTCAGTTGTAAATATCATGGCTCAACTTCCTGACTTCCCTTTTCACCCTACATAACAAAGTTACCCTGCTCCAACTCAGTCAAGTTCTCAAACATGCAAGAAGCTGAAAGCATGGTCTTGCATCTTGTCTTGAAGAACAGATCTGAAAGGTATTTGCAGACAGCAACTGTGTGGAGTCAGCACACAGTTCTCTCAGATCCCATTCCTGTTCTGGGTAGATGGATGCTCTTCTGTCTCTTTTCTATCCCAGCACAACCCCTTCAGCCCAATGCCTTTCAACTTTTTCTCCTGCATTCTCTTTCCTGACTGCTTCCCTGGCCAGTACCATGGTCTACTCACTAGGTTACTGGACCAGTCATTTTTCCAAATCCAAGACAAGCCCACCCCAGAATAAGACTTTCTCTCTGGTCCCCATCTAATCTCAGCCTTTCCACGCCCTCCCTTCCTGGCTTCCCCTCCCAGATTCTTTGCCAAGCTCTCATGTCCCCACCCAGATGTCCCCAGTGACATTCCTCCATCCTTAGGTCAGATTCCCACTTCCCCTGACTCCAACTACTCATTTCAGTACTCTCTGTGTCCTTATCTGCCCCTTTCCTCTCATCTTAAATCCCAGAGCTCTCTCCTGCCCTACTGCCTGGGCTGACCACAGCAGGGGAATACAGGGGCAAAGGGCAAACACTCAGGGCTTTGCCTCCCAGCCTCCTTGGCACAGCACAGTGGGAAGTTGCCTTCAGAAGGAAAGCCCAGCTCCTTTGCTTGACTACTAGAGAGATCGTTCCTGGCTGCTCTCTGCAGCCACGGTGTGATCAGCCACAGGCACTGAGAGCTCAGTGCTGCAGTTTTCAAAGTACTTGCTTGAATTTTAGAAGTCTGTAATAGGCAAGTATGCAGAATTTCTTTTCCCTTAAATCTGATTTTCATGAGGATTTTACTTGGCATTGGGAATGGGCATATTGTGACACAGTTGGAGCTACTGATGAGAGTGTCATGTCGCTCTAGGTGATGCTGCAGATAGCCCATGGCCATTCCAGTTTGGCTAGTTATACTTTCTGCTTGAAAAAATTGCCTGAGTCTAGGGGAACTCTACCAACCTGTCTCCTGCTACGTGGTTTCATGTGTCAAATACGTACATAGCCCCAGTCCTCATCATCTTGCAGTTTATCAAGGAGATACCTAAAATGGAAATTATGAGAGGATAATCATCATCTTCCACAAACACTGTAAGAGAGGCTTACAGATTTAATGATAAAGCCTGAAACAAACCAAAATAATGCTTAGCCACTGCAGACTACTGGGGGGGGGGGCCAAACATGATTAGCTGAAGATAGGAAGTTGCAAGTTTAGAGTAGTGTGATGAAAAGTGTAAGAATGTTAAAAAACACCTTGATTATCAACCTTTATTCTCTTGATTTACTGGAATTAATCCCCATTTGTTCTTTAATAGCAAGAGTTGGGCAGCACAAACTTTGTCTTAGCAGGTAGTGGGTGGCATGCAAGTATGCTATGGGCCTGGCAAAGCACCCAGGAATTTACAGCGCTGCCCTCTCTGCTGTGGGTACCCTACACATATGACCAATAGGACTTCCCTCTCTGAGGATTAAACAGATACCATGCACTGTACTGATAGCATGCTCATTTTCGTTGGGATTTTTCAGTACATGGAGGTACATGTGCCAATTCCTGCTTTTTCAGTTCCCTCTTTATTTTGTGTTAATCTTTGCTGACCTGAACTAGCAGAGCTTCCTGAAAGTGGACTAGAATTTTCAGGAGGAACATGGTGAAAACAGTAAGAAAAATATTTTAATCTACAGACAGTTATTAAAAGATGTTTAGCTGTTGTGGTCAGATGCCTACTCTCTCTTTCCTTGCTCCAGTTCTTCCTTAAAAGGACCAAGAGGCAAGGCAAGCCCCACATAAAACAGTTATGAAATATCTTTCAGCAATCTGACATTTACTTCAGGGACAACAGTCCTGAAGGAGTGAGGAACAGGGAGAAGGAGCTCCTGAGGAAGCAGAGACCTTGGCCTCCACAGCCCTTCCAAGCAAACCAAAGCCCTAGTAGACTCCAACAAATCCAGCAAGAGTTTCCAAAGAAATATAAAGCCCTTTGTGCTATATTGTTCCAGTCATGTTTTTCTGGCCCTATAGAAATAAAGGATGGACTTTGAGACATTACAGACTGTTCAGGAAGGAGTTAAATGCCAACTGCGAGAATGGCCCTACTTTTACCCAGGATAACATGTTTTTATTACATTTTTTCTCTGAAAGTTGATAGGCTGTATGCCAAACTATTTTTTTGGTTTTTTTTTTCTTTTTTACTTTCTTACACACAGAAATTCTCCTCAAAACCTCTTTCTTTTAAGCTAAGTGCTAAAAAATGCTCAAGTGCCAGCCAATGACTCATCTTTTAAAAGCCTGGGTTTTGGAAGCTGGTTTTCATTTCAGGAACTTGGGATTGCTTCCTGGATACTAAACATTGTGGGATCAATAATTAGACTAGAAAAATGTTGAAAAAGAAGTTTAAATATTTAAACATCGGTCATCTTTGGGGATTCTGTTAACTAGAGATATGTGGGAGTTCCAAGCAAAGGAAATAACAGGAAGGCCAGGAGTTTGGCTGATGACTCAAAGTGGCCAACATTCACTTGATTTTATTTTTTTTAATACTGAAACATATTTTAAATCATTTTAATCTCTTTTTAATAATGGAACCAGACACATATATCACATTGCCTTGGAAAGAGTAGAAACACTATCTTTTTTTTTTTTCACGTGGGTGCAAATGGAAAGCATATGATGACATTCCATCCCTTCCTTCCCTGTGCTGTGTTTCACCCATTTCTCAATACAAAACACAGACATACGGCCTTTATTAGTGCTGTAGTTATATGTCATCATTTTGCCATCATGCAAGCCAAACATTTGAAGCACTCTTTTGCTTCTAGGGATTTCCTTGTTTACACACCACACAAAACCTCATTTGCACCACGATAAAAGGCGTGTGGAAGCATGGAAGCCTGTACACAGGTGAGAGAGTCTATCAGCAGGCAGGGTGGAGGAAGGGCACAAATTTGATGTTAAGCCTGATACAAGCATGAATTGTTTCTGTTTGGAGGCAATACAGTTTATCAGCCCCAGAAGACAGCAGCTGTGTGACTCAAACAGCAGATTTCCAGAGGGAATAAACAAAAAGGCAGAAGAAAATTTAGAAAGCAGAGAGAAAAAAAAAGAGATATTAAGTCAGAAAGTAAACATGAATTACCTCTTCCTGTGTTTGATACAGGCTATCCAGCACAGCACTCAGAGTAATGGTCTTTTTGATTTTGCTGAGATAATTTATTCTTTATATATCAAGGCTAGTAATTATGACCCTCACAAGTTGCTTGTAAACACAGTCCACATCTTACACATAGGACAATCTGACAGTGTACAGGTGCCCTTGTCCATGGGTGTTCTGGGTGAAATATATATAGTTATCTGGTTATTTTGGGACTGATAACATTCTAGACTGACATTGCAATCTGTTAAGAAGCAGTTTTGAGCAAGTATAATGAGACGGTATAGATTTTCCAGGAGTATAAAGAGCTATCAGGATTCTCTCCCACCTAATCTGTTCTCCTGTGTCAAAGAGAAGCTAGCACCAAATCTTTTAAAGTAAGGTCAGGAGTCCTTGATTTAGCTAGTTCCAGCAGTAGTTTTCTCTAGAGAAGAGTATTCCTAACCAATCAGCTGAAGCATATGTATATTTAGAAATTAGACACCATAACACAACTTTGGGCCCTTCTTATCCATTGGTGTATTTAGAGCAGCTACTAATGGAGTCATAGCATGTTTTTTCTCCTTGCGCAAATCAGCTACAAAACAGAAATTTCTCCATCCTGTCCAAGCCAACCAATCAACTAAACACATTTAGCCATTTAGCCACAGTCCAGCTTTAGTTGCCTGAAATGAAGACTCAAACCATGTTACTAAGTGTCAGAATACAAACATCTCATGCTATCTTTTTTTTCCCCAATGTGTTAGCTGCAAGTTATGTAACTTCAATCTTTTTCAGTTGAAATATATAAAACCAGAGGCTGCACAGTTCTCTCTCAAATTTTTTCAGTGCACAACATTGCAAACACAGCCAGCAACAAGCGTGACCTAGTGCCATGATGCTGGAGGCAGGTTTTACCTGCACTGGTAAGATAGTTTACACAGTGACAGACTTCAGACCAACACTTAAATTTCTTACTTAATGACCCTTGCTTGAAGACTCTAGTATTGCAGGATGAGCAGATCCCAGATTTGCTACCAGGATCAGGAGAGCTGCTTAGCTTCCTACACTAGGTGGCATGGAAGGACTAAGTTTCACCACCCCCACCACAGTCCGATGGCAAATGATGATGCTGTTCTGTGTCTGGCCATCTCTTGTGCTTGTAATCTGCAGAAATTTACCTAGAAGAATTTTATCTGGGTAAATACTGAAGCTTTTCTTTGACACTTTTCCATTCCAGCTGTGTGGTGAGCTCTTCGATGTCGTTGGTGACTTTCCCTCTTGACTTTCCAATGTTGCCTTTCAGCAGCCAGATTTTATACATCCTAACTCTGTACCTTACCCATTTAAGTCTCAGATTTCCCATTAGTCCTCCTCGTTACCCCATTACTCTACTTTCACATATGTGAAAAAACACCATTTACATCTTTGAACTTTTGCAATTCACAGAGCAGGAACTTGGAATCCTCTGTTTGAAAACACTCTCAGCTTCTCAAAATTATATCACTTTTGATGTCTGAAACAGTCAAGACTTTGTGAAGAGGTCAGTTTACTTCTTATCTTGCTCAACTACTAAGCTCATTACTGCAATTTATTGACCCCTAAAGCAATCAAGCTGGATCTATCAGTGCTGTCATTGGGAAGGGCTGCATTGCCCAATATTGTGATTGCACTAACAGCACAACATGTGCACTGCTGCAGACCTTCTAGTCCTCATTCCTACCCCACTGCAGACACAGATGTTTAATGAAGATCATCTCAGTCATGTCATGTTGTCCATATGGCCCTAAATCATTTGGATGAGAAAACTTAGAGCATAGTCCTTACCTTGTATTATTGCCTCTCCACTGTCATCACAAAGTATCTCACTTCTATCTGGAGGTTTCCAATACTGTATGCAGACAATGCTATTCCAATAACCTCAGTGTTCTCCCAGAATGCTACTTAACAGCTTTCCAGCAAATAAACCCTGCCCATGCACCCTGCCACCCAGCCCATGTATGTAATCTGCCTGAGGAAACAACAGGGATTAGATTATCTCTGGAGGTGCCTTCCATCCCTGTTTTCTCTGATTCCCTGGGGACAGGCTTATCTCTGAGGTAACATCTTGCAGGACTCCAGAGTTGTACTGGTGAACATGTTAAGGCCAGAAACAGGGAGGGAGATGTTTAGCATTAATAGCAGAGGCCAGACTTTTCCAAGTGGAAGATATTTTCATCATGTGAACCAGTCTGAGTCGTTCAGGTTTTGTCAGCTGGAGGCTGAGGAGAGGAGGCATCTCAAGACCATTTACTGAATGTTTTCATCTGATCCTGCAGTCTCAGCTATTTAACTCTGTCTTACACAACTTTCTGTTCTCCTCTCCTTACTGAGGTGATTTTCCTTCCCTTTTCCTCCCTGCTGTACTGAGCTGACACATTCTCCCTTCCCTTCTTCCTGGCCTGACCTTCTATGGCTCTTGTCAAGGTACAAGGAGAACCAGAGAGACCACCTATACCAGGAGTAGAAAAAGAAAATGTAAAAAACACCTGGAAGCAGGTAAAAGCCAAAGAAGGCTAGAATCAGGTACAAAGTTCAAGAGTATGTTTAACCCTAGCTTTGATTCAAGGAGATGTCTAGTGAATATACTCTAAGTCCATTATAGATGCCTGTATTTCATTACTTGTAACAAGTTTAAGAACCACTAGTACATTACAGTTTCCATGGTATCTACAGAAGTATACTTTCTGGGGGAAAATAGTTCCTATGTAGAGCTATAGACTGTGGCATTGTCACCACTTGACAGGGGGACCCCATTGCACAGCAAGAAAGGAAAAAGACAGTTCTACCACACAACTCCTTCCTGGCTGCCTACCACCTTGTGTTTCGAAATGGCATGAAAAAGCTTCCAGAAACTTCAAGGAAGGTCTGGGAACAAACTAAATGAAATTGCGTCTCTAGGGTGACTGTGTGCCAACACATGCTGTCCTCAGTTTCACCAGTGCAGGTGTAAACAAGAGCTAAAATTACACATAAGGCACAGACAAACACATGACTATAAAGTTTTAATTGTCACTTATTTGGTTAAGTCCTTCATAGCTTTCTGCTGGTGAGTCTTGAGCAATATGGTCATTCCATTCTCAGGCTCGTAAAAATACACTGCACGCCTTCACGTGTTCTCCCTATTATAGCTCCATTTTATTTCACTGGCAAAATACGTGCAGCTGGAGTTGCAGCTCTGATTAACTGAATGCTCAAGATGCAGAATGCAGTCCCCAGAATACATCATATTCATGGTAATATTCTGACTGTAAAAAAGGCTTGACTTTTTCAGCTGTTCCAGAGATGTAGATAAATGTAACGTGTCAGAAATAGGGACCACCTACACATCAGATCACACTTACAAGGATAATGTATGCAGGCATATAAAATTGCCTAGGAACACAAAGACACCCAGAAAGGGGTACTTCCCCAGGCTACTGACTGGTTTAGTCCACATTTCACTGACTTTATAAGGCAGTCGAGTGACATTTGGTTTCAGCAGAGCCACCTGAAGGGATGAAATTGCACTGTTGTTGGACAGTCAGCACCAGGGACATTATGATTTTAAAATATCTTGCCTAAAGATAAAACCATGAGCAAACAGCATTGCAAATCAAAACCTTCTTACTTCAAAAACATAAACAAACCCAATGAATATAAACTTCCTAGTAGAGACATTGAAATAGCTTCATTAATTTTTAAGATTGTAGTTCTTAAGATTGCCAAAGCATTTTTAGGGGGAGGGAATTGAAAATTTTTTCTGGCATTCTTAAAAAAAGGGATGAGGCGAAGAAAAGAAGGAAGAAATGTGGCTCTGTGACTCAGAGGAGCAACTGAAGTAAAAATCTAAATGTTGCCACAGGTGGGATAACTGAAGCCCAAAGCAAAACTCTATGTCTTGGAAATTTACAGAGGGTTTTGGAAAAATGTTTTTTTTTAGACAGAGAGCAGAAAAATGACAAGAATGTAAAAAAAAAAAAAAAGAACTAGAGGAGGAAACAAAGTGGAGTAGTTAAGCTTAATCTTTACTATTTTTACAGTCCAGAGATCAGTAAATATTGATATAGAGAGAGAGAGCTTAGTATTGTAAATTTGTATTTCATCCCTACTGCACTTATTCTACACATCTGAGGAGCAAAAGGTAGGAAAGTATGGGGCTTCTCATCATCTACATGCTAACACCTGTCAGTTTTTAACTTTTCTCGACAAATCTGAACATTGTTCTTATTTGGTTTACCAAAGTTCATCTGAGGAACACTTACACAAAAGTAGCTAGCTTTACTTAATCCAGTAAGCCTTTGGAAGAAACAGCCAAGAATGAAAAAGGTGTAGTGGTACCCCAGCTCCCACCCCAGACACATACATCCATGACCATGGACTGTTTTTTCCAGATGCTCTGTGTCGTCAAATTTATACCCCATGGTTATTCTGGTGATTGAAACCTTGGATAGTACAAGATGCCATGCTTCAGCCTTGCACACACCATTGTGTCTCTGCCTTTCCAGGTGAGTGGTTCAGCCCCCCCAGGCATCCTCCCCTCTCTTGCTCTCAGCACCTGTGAGAGGACGACTTGCAAGGAGCTGCCTGAAACACACAGTGCTTGATGGCTCAGACACTGCTGGAGAGCACTGGGTGCCCACTCAAAGCTTCCTTTAGAAGCAGGTCTGAATCTAGCTCTTCCACCTTGCAGTTGAACGTCCTAAAAATCCCTGTCCAGTTACTCTAAACTTAGCTGAGTCTCCCTAGATGCTCCATTTGAAGCCAATCTACTTGGAACGAAATAATTTTAGCAGGCACTGAAGCAGAAGACAAATGTGAAAATGATTCACGTGTCTGGGAAGTGGATGTGTGGCTTCTAGAACTTGGTGCATTGAATGTAAAATCCTGCACACAGAGTGCATGTCTATCAGGACAGATCAAGGAGCAATGCTCCAAGTCTTGCATAGGCACAAGCAGTTTGCAGCTGGTTAGTAAAAATACTGTCCTTTGTGGCTCATGCTCTCAGAGGTGGAAATTGAACTAGATCTCCTAAGGCTTGATGCATGCTTCAAGCTAATGGGTAATATATCCTCCCACAGCAGCTTTTGTGAATCTAGCATTCATTACTTTGGTCTGCAAGGACCCAAAACAAAATCTTTTGAAGATATTAGCTGTTCTGAAATTTTGCTTCACCAAGAAACTGGATTTTTAATTTTTTTTAGAAGTTTGGTGGTTTTTTTTTTCTTAGAATGAGGGCGTGAGCTGGCATCTGAGCCAAAAAAATCAGTTAAATGCACAGCTCTTCTGGTGGCAGATTGTTCCCTGTAGGAGGTCCCTAGTTGTTATTCACATCTCATGGGTGTTACAGAAGTATTTCTCAGGGAAATATAAAAAAGGAGAAAGGAAGGTTGTTTGGCATATTCAGAATAGAGTGTTCATGTAATCAGAAGAAAATATTGCATTGGGTTCTGTGAATGGTACACAGATACTATGGGCAATTGGAGCCTTATACACTTATATAACTCATAATTACTTAATTCAATTATTCAAAGAAAATTACTTCACACCCCCACAAAATACCCTGTATCTTACTAAGGAGACAGATATGCCTGGTTTTACACTCAAGGAATGTCACCTCCAGCAGAAGCTCATTTATTAAAATACCAGAATACTGCCATATGATGCCTATCGTAACACCCACCTCCCACACACGCAGGGCAGCATGCATCTTACAACAAAGGAAGCATTCATAGCTATTATCTTGAAAGGTAGTAGGGGTGATAAATGCATTAAAGGGACCGGAGTAATGTTCACTTCACTGAAGAACAGCTTAGGGAGAGGTGTTTCACTAGAAGCTGAGGTGTCTCCACACTTGCTGTCCCAGGACCAACTTCCCCTCACATTGTCAGAAACTTTACTGGAGCTTTGTAGTTCCCCTGATATACAGGTTGAAATACAGGTTGTTGATATTTACAGATATCAACAACTCCAAAATCAAATGCTTCACCCTGTGCTTGCGAAATGCCTAAAATGAAATTTGGATCTCAGCTCTTTGGCTAGGGCACTTCGGCTGACTTGCTTTGCAGCTTCACCTGGACTGGTTGCCATTGAGACATCTGCTGCTGGTTTGAGCTCTGTTGCAGTCAGGAGCAGGAGATCAGCTCCTGAGAGTCCCTTTCATTTGGATTAGACAGGTTTGGTGTCTGAATTCACTGCTCCCCTGCAGCAGGGTGCTAGCTACAAGTCATTTTGGTTTTATTGTCACTAAAGCAGCTCTCAGTCTATTAATACGTCTTTTGTGCAAAAAACAGTCTGGCACTTTCAAGAAGGAAGAGGTGGTAATGAAGAGACTCTCAAACTCCTAAACTCACTCCAAAGTATCGGGAAAAAAAATTGTGAGAGCTATAAATTCTTTGGACAGAATTAAAGGAAAAAATGAAAAAGTAAACCTCAACCTCAGTACTGTCATGTTGCTCTAGGCAAAGTGAGATCTCTGATCCCTTTTCCTCCTCTTTTGTTGAATACTTTAAAAAGAGAAGAGATATCCAAATGATGTTTTAAGTTAGAGGCCAGCCCTCTCTGCATTGGCCACCTGAATTTGGTGACAACCTGTTTGCCCAGTTGGTAGCTAAAGGTGGTCAGCAGGTTTAACTGCAAAGGGGACAGCTCTGCTTTCTTAGATCTGACTTGTATTATTCAGAGCAACTCCCAACGTTTTTGGCTCACAAAGCCCCCTGGAATCCAACCCAGGCACCAGTGGCTTCCAAACTGGAATAGCCAGATTTGGGGGTTCTTACGTTAACCACTGGACAGAGAGCAGCAGTCATGAGGTTCACACAGGTTAGACCACCTTTCCTTTGGCAGGTTACCTCCCAAGGCACAGCAGGTGCATGCTTTGTCTCAATGCGCTGTCCTGACCAGGAAAAGCAGGAAAACTTAACACATGCTCTGTAAAGCAGCAGAAAAAAACCACATTGTGTAAGAAATGTCTGTCGAAAGGAGGTACAGAAACATCCTGATCTCTTTCCCCTTTTATTTTTGTTTGCCTGTGTCCTCATTCCCCTCCGCCTGCTCGCCTTGCTGTCTGGAGGAGGTTTCACATTGCATTAGCATTACCACCCGTGTGTCCGCCGGCCATTGCAGAACCTTCTCCACCAAGCCACAGCCGCTGACTGCCTGGCAGCTGGTGAGGGGACAGCCTCTGACAGGCAGGGCAGGGACATCTCTGCACTGACAGACCCTGAGGAAAGGGACTAGAGGCAGATCTATCAGGGAGTGGATCAGCAACAGTGTCACAGCTCTTCCCATCTCCAGCCACCACTTCCAGCTGCCATAGGTATGATAGTTTTAATAGCTCTCAAAACCTTTCAACTCTGATGATACCCAGTTAGACCTTGGCTCTCAGCACTTAAAAGATTTTTTTTTTTTCCCCAGGGAACTCCATGGTACTGTACAATACCTCTGGTATCTAACCTCATTAAAGGAGCTCATCTAACTCCTCCATACTGAGGAAACTCTCACCTCCCTCAAAGGCAATGACTCAAGATGCTAATCAGTGCAACAAGGATGTCTGAGGGTTTTTCCATCCCCGACTCAGTCTGGGCTATACTTTTCCTTCTCCCATTACTGCAGCCACAAACACTGTGCTTGCACAGTGGAGCAAGGAACGTATTCAGCCACTTCTTGTGAGGACTGCCTCAGGTATATTTAAATTTATGCCAAGTTCCAAACAATTAAAAGTGGCTCTGAGTACACCCGGAAGAGATTATTTTCTACCTTTCCATACATCTTCCTCTTTACTGCTCTCTGTTACTGTTTTCTTTGGTTTCTGCCATCATTTTACCTTTGCATTCTTCTGGAGTTTGAGCAGAGGAAGATGCCCTTTCTGAAAAAGTCCCTTAAAGGAGTCATGGCTCCTCTATTTTGCCCTGAAACATAGTCACAACTGTTGATCATCACAGCTTTATCCCTGGCTGTTGAAGAGATGAGATACAAACACCTTCAGGATTCAGAAAGATGTCTTAGTAAGGCTTGACCTAACAACATCACGCTGGTTAAAGACACACTCTTCACAGCTCTGGAGATAAAGTTGGGAAGTTCTGACCTTCTTGATATTACAAATAGTGAAGGGGCTGGCAGCAGTCACACACAGAATATGGAGATTTGCTGAAAAATTGAGGACTCCCACTTACTTTCCCTGAGGGTGCCTGCCCTAGTCCTTCACGCCTGTACAGCAAATCCCCATCAGGGCTTATTGCTAACAGCACTGAGCCAGCTCCAAAAGGTTATTATTAAATGTCATTCATTATATTAATTTGCAACCCTCATTTAACGTCAGCAGACCTTTATCTTTCAGCCTAGGGGGTTATACTAGCTTCTGCAAGCCAAAGCCCAATCATAACAAGTGTCTCAGGTTGTAATTAAAGGGTGATTTCCAATGATACCAACTGCCTATTTTGCTTCCTCACATTTTCAAGGCCAAAGGTTGTCTCCCTTTTTCAAATCCTACGTGTCTACACAGGGAAAAAATATTCTTTAAAAACAGAAAGAAAATATATTAAGAATAAATAAACTGGACAACCTATGTCTGTGCTTGATGCAGGAGGAGAGGAGATGGGCTAGCTGAGACAGGAGCAGGACATGTTCTCGGCAGGCAAGGTGAATTCTTGAGCAACTGGCTGCTCTCTCTTTCATTAGGAGAGGAGAGGTGCAGAACAATTTCAGACTTCATTCCTCCTTTCTTTGAGACTGATAAGTTGAAATCAGTTCAGATTCCTCCTACGTTTCTCCTCCTCCACCACCACCACCACAATGTGTTAAAATTACTTAACTCAGAAAATGATGCCTGCTACTTTGTCAGCTCCATCCTGCACTCTTCAGCTGAGGGAGAAGCTAGCTCAGCCAGCCACTTCAGCAGGTGCTTCAAGTTAAATACACAGCTAAGTGTTTGGCTGGGTCAAGGCCCGCCTAGTTTGGAAAAACATGCTTTTGCAAGGGTTGTTTTAAGAGATTGAGGACACTGTCCTGACCAAGTTCTTTCATAATTTCCTAGCACAGAGCTAACACCCTTCTTAGGTTATTTTTTTTTCTTCCCAAAATAAACCAAGGTGAAATTCTATTTCAACAAGCAAGCAAAGGAACCAAGGCGTATTGATATTTTGATTTACACAACAATTAAGGATGAGTAACATCATGAAATCTTAGATTAATGGAGAAAGGAGTTATGAATATAAGCACTGCTGAAATTTTTTTATGTATGCTTTCTGGTCGGGATGAACCATTATACTTAGCCTGAGCCAAATGTCAAGAATGCAATGATTTCTATTGAAAATAGCATTCTGTTTCACATTATTTTTCATGGTTATGCAAGTATTTTATAAATAGACTGTTGATGGACTACAAGAAAGATAATATTTTACCTAGAGAAGGTGTGCTAAGCCTAAGACACAACAAGCAATAATGAATGCTTATAGCAGAGTAATTAGTTTTATTGGTTGTATACTAAGAATTATTATTTATTCTACAACCTGTCACATATTCTCATGTATTTATATCAATTACAAGACAAATAACTTTTTTTAACCTCAAGCTGTAAAAAAAATGAAGAAAGACTAGATCTTATATAGGGGAAATAATTGCAAGAATTTTTTTTTATCTATAGGCATAAGGAATTTGGTCAATGTTAGAAACACATCCAACAAGACAATCCCAGCCTATTTAAAGGTTGTGGAATGCATTGCTCCTTTCAACAACGCAACTGTTGACAAGTTGCCAAAACTCTGAATTGCAAATCCTCCAACCACAAATAAATCAAAGGAAATTCTAAGAAATAACTAAGGCAGCTTAAATGACATATTTTGTTACAGCAACTGCAAATTCTCCATGAAGATATACGGGATCTGCCACAAGTCAAATGTATTTAAGCCACCCTCAGTGGGTATTACGACTTTGCTGGTAAAGACATGCTGTATATAATCCAAGCATGTCTGCAAGGACCTGGTCTGGTTCCTGCTGAAGACTTGAGTTTTGCTGTAGACTCCATTAGTTAATTAGAGTGAAATGGCCAGTAGGCTGCACTGTTGATCTAGGAACATCATATACTTGATTTCAGGGGGTATTTATTTGGCTGGGGAAAATCTTTTCCTCCTAGGGAATGAATCTCAGGGGAGAGCACTCAAGGAAATGCATTCATACAAGTACCACAGTTATTAAGCAGGCTTTAGCAAGTCAACCTGCTTGCTATCATCCCAGGCCCTGCTTTGGCCTGAGCAGTTACAAGTTTGGGCTATGCAGAGTGCTTCCATTGGGACGGCTGGCAGAAAGACATTCCTTGGGCATTGACTGTTTTATTTACAAAGAAGGAGGAAAGACCTGTTTCCCTTAATGGGGAGGAAACAATCAAGAAAGCCCTGTAATTAATGAGAAGAGGTGGGATATGCCCAGTCCCAAAGGCAAGATGCTTCACTGTTGAAGAGAACCAAGCCCCAATGAGCTCTTCCTGCATCTGGTAGGATGCTGGGGGGGGTAGACTGCCAATCCCTCATAGACTCACTGAATAAATGTAGGTTCAAAACCATCTCTGTAGATTATTTTATCAGATCTGGTCAAGAATTTTATTACATTCAGAGTTTCTTGGCTCCTTCCTGGAGAAAATTCCAACTATTTTGTGAAGTAGTTGCTGCTGACAGCGAGTATTGATTGCCTACTTCTGCCTCAAGTGAAGGCTTAAGCACATCAAAACCAAAAGAAAACAAAGAAAAGCCATGAT
Organism: Bucco capensis; assembly: GCA_013396975.1. Classification (NCBI taxonomy): domain Eukaryota; kingdom Metazoa; phylum Chordata; class Aves; order Piciformes; family Bucconidae; genus Bucco; species Bucco capensis. Next base: position 291,173 of record VWZO01019260.1, read on the forward strand.
CCATTGATGATCCCATGTGATATGGGAGCACAAGAGTTGCTCTTGTCTTACATGGATCCTTTTCTGTAACACAAACATCATCTCTGCTGTGCCAATGCTCTTTACCCTCTCCTCCAGTTCTTTATGTGAAGGGAAATCACTAGGTGACTGCATTGAGTTTGTTGTCCTATCATTGGGGATTTTTTAATGAAAATGTTGAGGGAAGCTGAAGGACAGGGTGATGTTACACCACTTCATGATTTGAAGGGAGACATTTTCATTGCTTTGAACTTGGTAGCTTTCTTATAAATGGTCATTTATGAAATCTACTGTTTCAGTTTTTTCTTTTGGGGTTGTTCTAGTTCTCTTTTAGGAAGTAAGGAAAATATTCACGTGGGTTAGAAGCATTGCACAAACAGTTAAGTCTCCATAACCTGTGAGATCTCTGATAGCTAACATTTAAAATTCATCTGTAAACCTGGACTTCAAAATCAGACTCAATTGATGGCTGGTTTTTTTTCTTTGCTTTGTTAAAACACTATTGCAATCTACAATTTATTATTTCTTCTGCTTTCTGAGATAGAGCCACTTCACCACAGCAAACCATTTGACTACAAACTATTTGTTTGATCTGTTCACATAAAAGTCCTCTTTTCTGACATTTATGACATAACTCAATAGCAAAAGAATCCAGTATCCCAGCTCTCCAGAGATGATTGTTCAAACTTTAGAAGTTCCAAATTTCAATCATTTACCCAGATCTTAAAATTTGCACAACTCCACATTCTGCACCTGAGACCAAGACAAGGCTTACTTTAGGTTCCTTATTCTCTAGTATTGCTCTGCATGACCCTTCTCACTACAGTTATATTGTGGGTAAGCCAGCACTCATATTCCTGTGCAATTCCCAGGTGTTTTTTTATTTTGATCCTCAAATTCTCATTCTTATTTTAGAATGTCCCATGTCTTCTTTCTTCATATGTTGTCCACAACTCCCTTAAGTGGCTGAGTTGCCTTCACTAAGCTTTTGGGATGTTCTGTTGCAAACAGCCTTAACTTTATGGAAGTCCTTTCATGACCTTTTTTTTTTCCCCTCACTGGACCCAATGGGTCCTCTCACCTTAAGTTTCTGTATCATTGCCAATTTCCTTGAGTTTACCAAGCAAATATAGTGCTTTTTGAAAGCCTTCAAAAACATCACAGCCCTGTTTTACATCCTTCTTTTCCTCATGTTTATTCAACAGAAAGTTGCCCTTGCCAAGCTTGCGATGATGGACAGCCATCCAACCAGGGGCTCCTTCCACTTCCACTGGGCTACTGCAAGGATACATTAGTGCACTGCATATACCCCTGGCACCTCCTCTTCCCCTGTTCTCACTGCCTTTGCTCTGAAAGGCAAAATCTAGCTCTATACTTAACAGCTGTCGAGAGCCTGTTTATCCTGCAAATCCATGTCAAAATGAAGGTGTGCTCTCTCTCATTCATGTGTTCCCTCGCTTTCTCTGAAAGCTGCAAAGGTTAGGTGAGACCTAATCCCTTGGAAGAGGATTTCCTGGGATGACAAGGATCTTGCTCCCCAGAGGAGATCAGTAGCTTCTCATAATTGTTTTAAGTCAAGTATATCTAGCATGCACATCGGTCTCATCATGTCTGGAGCTGCTATTGCAACATCTGGATGAGTGCACCTTGTCAGCCACACAATAGACTGAGTCAGCTGCAGAACTGAATTCTGGTGTGTCTTGAGCTTTTCAGGGTGAGCAAGAGTCCAGACGCTTTACCTGTCTCAGGGGTCAGTAAAATTCTTGAGGAGTAGATTCTCCACCTTGTACTGTTTCCTGAGGAGTGAGACCCACAGGAAAACTACATGTCCCTGGGGTCCACACAAAGCTATTAGAGTTTCACTTTCCCAGAGTTTTAGGAAAGAAGAAACCTCCTGGTTTATGTATCAACTCTTCAAGACCACAAATGCTATATATTACGAAATATATGCAAAAAATAATTGATACATGTAGTTTTTTTTCTGGGTTTTGTTATTTTTTTTAAGCTTTAACTAAATTTCAAGGACAAATATCTTCACTGAATAACTTTTGTCCCTAGTTCCTTGTCTCAGCCACACTCTTGGGATGTCCTTGGTAATTCATGTGTATTCAGCTGTGCTGGGATTTCCCTGTCTTAAGGATTTCCTCCTGCAAGCTGTTCCTCAAGTGTATAAGCTGATCGAGGTTTAAAATTATTCAAGAGGGTACGGTCTCCATCCTCAGTCAGATTAGTTTCTGATTCACCCCATCTGATGACAACAGCACCCTGGCCAGGTGCATCATTGCCAAACTAAGTTGTGCAGTGATGAACCAGTTTGACTTGGCAGGAGAGGGCTTATTGCTCAGAATTAGTGCATTGCAATGGTACTGCTAATTATCATCATAAGCCCTCTGCCAGGTCCTCCTAGGAAAATCAGTCCAAGTCAGAGGGTGAAAGATAATGGCAACACAAAGATCAGCCTTCTGATAAAATGGACTTTTCCATATCACACAAATGTATAGGATATATAACCCATAAACTGTTCTTAGACAGATTCCTCAAATCATCATGTCTGATGTAGACACCAGCTGCCTCCAGCATAACAAAATATTACAATGTTTATTCTCTTATATGTCCTAACTAATATAGCTCACTTGGCTCACTAGAGTTCACTGGATGTTAGAGCCACAAGTACAATACAGAGAAGAAATCAGCAAAATAAATGTGCAGTATCATGGAAGCTGCCTATCTGCCCAGTATATCAAGAAGCACTTAATAAGAGAGCAATGACTTGTGTCTGTTACCTGGGACACTGGTAGCTTGGGATATTGTTCTAAATTAGTGCATCTCCTCACTCAGAAAAATAAAGGCAGAATTTTCTAGTTTCCTCTTGTTCTAAGTATCTCATTTTACACTTGAAATTTCAATTCTTCCTCATGTGAGTCAAGAGTCTTAAATGAAATATTCTACCCAAAGGCTTAGAGGTCTTTTCCAATCATAATGATTCTATGATTTTGTTTCTGTGTTTACTCGCTTTTAAGCAGTTGACTTCTCTGTCTATCAGGAATGTTCCATACACCCAAAGCTTCCAAAAATGAGTTCGAAATCAGTTTCAAATATTCTACCTGGCCCCTTTCTCGACAGCAGCCAGCTCTTCACATACAGCTCTGTTTGTTAGAACAAGTCTTCACATGTTTGGATACTTGAACTTGGTCTCACATACAGACCTGTTGTAATTTCATTGTTCCTGTGAGGGACTGGGGTCTCAACAGGAACATCATAAACAGATCATGTAATAGGAAATATAACCTAGTATTTGAAGAAAGCCTTCCACCATTTCTAAGGGTTTTTTTGTTGTTTTGTTTATTGCTATCTTCCCTTTTTTTGGTTATCAGCTTGCACTTCAAAAAGATGAGTGTTCCATTCCTGACTCTTGGGAAACTAAGAGTTTTGTCTTTCTTTCAGAGCCTTCCTCTAGCCTTGGCATTTGTAGCCTTAGACTTGGTCCCCCAAGGCCTCCCTGGATGGTGTCCAGATTTCTATGCTAATGGGAAAAAAGGCTCCAAAGCTTGCAGTTTTGCCTTATACCTTAATCTCAACTGTTGGTGGACAGTTACTAGGCTGGTGAGGAAGGGCAACCATGAACAATTGTACCTCTAAGACAACAGAAAAAGGTTTAAAAACTTAAACTTGCTGTCACACCATGAGTTTTCAGCATTGGGGGTTATGATAGCAACCATCATCACAATGTTATATGCAGTGAGGTGGAAACACATAGGTTTTTAAATACAACTGTGTATGGTTTATTGGAGCCATGTACAGTCTAATGACAGATGTATTTGGTCCACAAAGGTACAGATCTGGTTTTGCTTACTGTTAATACATTTTGTACACACCTGGAAATCTCAGAAAGTCAAAGTAAAACTCAGCTCCAGGCAGCTTTTCTTTTTTTCACCTAGCTGCTAATCAAAATCATGCAGAATTAAAAGCCAAATGCTCTGTTGAATTAAATCATAGTATCTCTGTTATAAGTCATACACTAGCAGAGATGAGATGTTCTGGAGTGCTTGCACGGGAGCAAAGTGCTCTCAAGCCTTGTCCATGTACCAGAGACAGGCTCACATCTCCCCCAGGGGCCAGAAAACATGCTCCATGAGGAAATCTGGCCTCCAGCATATGGTAGAGGGTTATCTAACCCAAAAGCATGGAAACAGCTGCTGGGTTTCCTGTGCTATAGAAACAGGTTTACCCATTACACTGCCACAAGTGTTGTGCTTGGAAAGATGCACTGTCTGAAACAAAATCTCAGCAAAAGGCAGACAAAATCTGTGACTAAAAGAGCTTACAAGTTAAGGCACAGACCATACAATTATTTTAAATATATTTAACCAGTGAAGTTTCTCCAGGTGTGTAAAGTTAAGCATATACCTCCAGCTTTGTAGGATTGATACCCCCTTATCTATAGGAGTTTGATATGAAGACATAGTGTTTCCATCCTGTTGGTCTTTTCCTACAGAGCATTTGCACACAAAACCTCCCACAGCTCTTCCTGATGTAGGAAGCCTTTGGAGGGTGTTCTGGAGGGCTTCACAACAAGCAAGGCAAGTACAATTAATGCACAGAAACAAAGCCTTTCCCCCAAGGAGCTGGAAGCTCCTTTGCTGGCACTCCCAGCTCTTCTTAGCAAGCACCAAGCATTAGTCATGAACATGAACTCCCCAACCCCAGCCCAACTGGGGTGCATTTAATGCTAGATAGCACAGCCCTTATTCATGCTAATAAACACTCACTCACTTAAGTAATCCCATTGATGTCATCAGCATGAGCAAGAATTGCAAAACCTAGCTGCTTTTAAGTAGCATTGACTGTTACAGGTTTGATTTTAGCACAGGTATAATTTTTTACCCATTCAGCTTATACAACTTTTCTCATCATACAGCTGAGCTCTGGGCTCCTCACCAAGGTGACAAGTTCTTGTTCATCCCAGAGACCACGCAATCTCCTGAGCTTCCCTCTACCTTCCCAGGGGATTTCTGTGGATATAAAGCAACAGCCTTAATAGAAATTCTCTCCTTATCTTCAATCTCTGCTATCACTTTCAAAATTACTGCCAACTAAAACTCCTTTATCATTAGGATCCCATACATCATCAGAAACCAGGTGCAAAAGAAGGAAATAACATTTCCAACTCAGATATGCAATCTGAATTCCTCAAGTGCAAAGGATTGCGTGTATGCTGCAATGCAAACCCTGGGAGGTAACGTTTGCCTGTAGTTTGACTTTTCACTAAGATAACGAGGGAGTAGGTATACATCTGAGTTATGAGTTGAGCCAATTCTCCCTCTTCAGCTCAGCCAACCTGCTCATATGTCTGAGTAGCTCATAGCTACTGTAGGGAGAGAGGCTGGAGCTGATAGGACTGTGGCTGAACATTTCAGGAAGACTGTAGCTATGTACACTGGCTCCAAACGATTTCCACTGAAAGAAGCAGGTGACTTACTGAGCTCTGAGGGTCAAACAAGGTGAGGTCCTATGGGATCAGATAAACACTCCATTGATAAAATAGTCTTTTCTTGCCAAGAAAAGGGCATGGATTCAAGCTGTAGTTTAGACACTGAATTTACCAGGTGGGAGACATGAAAAAGGCTCTGGGAATCTCCTGTACATCCTGCTGGAAGAGGGCACAGCATGAAGTAGATACCTCTCAAGTTCTCCAAGGACCTTGCTCACCAGGTAGGGCTCCACCTCCAAGGACATATGTCAGGGCTGAGCCACTTGACAGACCTGTACTGTGCAAATTGACTCACACTAAAGGAGCCTTGGCAGTGGGATGTAGGGAGAACTGGGAATGGGAGGACATATCAATGACAAGTGGTGTCCTTCAGGGCTCTGTACTGGAGCCTGTACTGTTTAATATTTTTATAAACGATATCGACAGCAGCATTGAGTGCACCATCAGCAAGTGTACAGATGACACCAAGCTATGGGGTGTTGTTGATAAGTTGGAGGGGCAAGATGTCATCCAGAAGGACCTGGACAAGCTGGAGAGGTGGGCCCAGGTGAACCTCACGAGCTTCAACAAGACCAAGTGCAGGGTCCTACACCTGAGTCAGAACAATCCCCACTATCAAT